>WHYT01013872.1:209012-219793 GCA_009806455.1 Tetrax tetrax | reverse complement strand
AAGTTTGGGAAAAAAAAAAAAAAAAAAAGACAATTCTCAGATCACAGAAACATGTTTTCTGTCAAAATCTGCTGGAGAGAAAAAATGCAAATGCTGATGTAGGAAAGAAAGATTATTGTTGCTGTTGCTTCTAGTTTCTCCCTTATACTTGATAAATGGCATCTCTGATTTTTTTTTCTCTAATTTTTACCTACCCAATATCTGTTCCTAATGCAGCAGAACAAGCCTGCATCGTTGTCGTGCAAAACTCTGTGTGGAAAGAAATTGAGGCCAGTTTTTCATCTGTTTCTGCAGGGCTCATAAATTCCAAGAACAGGAAGAAGCTGCTATGAAGGTGCATATTTATTAGCCACAGTAGATAAGCTTCAGTCTGATTTTCAGCTATCCCAGATGACACTGCCTCTTTGTGTTCAGTGCAAGCACTCTCTGGGTTGCAACAGCATCTCAGACCTGGCTAACAAACTCCTGCTCAGTGTGTGGTGACTACAGCTCATGAAATGCCAAGGCTATCTTTCTATGTTTTATAAAATTTTAGTAGTGGAGAGAGTGAATGAGAAATGGATGTTTATAAAACTGTAGGAAGCAGTAGGAGGCAAATCAGTCAATACCAACATCAGATTAGACAGCTGAAGACAAGTTGCTACCTCTTGCAGTTACATCAAAGTCAGGGGGTACGACTGCAAACTATTATATGGCCAGTATTTCCCAGTGGATAGAAGAATGTATGCATATAGCTCAGGTGACTGAAGGTATTTCGGGAGGACATCATTTGGGTTCCTTTCGAAACACACATTTCTCTCAGTTGCCACCTTTAATGTTCTTCTCATTGGACAAGATAAAGATTGAGTAATCATGGAAAAAGTGGTACTAAACTGGCCCATTTAGGCCAGAAGGTTCCTCTACTGGCTACACAGGTGCAGGATGAAGCTGTTTTGCTGTCACACCTGAAGGTGAATAAATGTTCTTACTCTTTTACATTGTCATTCCCTAACCTTTCACAAGAGTTAAATTCATTTTAAGAGAAGGAGTGAGTATTTTTAGGGTTGAATTTATAGTTGGACCTCACGCTCCTGTTACTGAGGTTGCTATTTCTAAACAAATGTACTCTACAAAGCAGAAGGCTAATTTTCTGTTTGTTAGTAAATGCCAGATATTATACTGCAGCTCAGGGGAAGAAATCTGAGACACTCACCTTGACTAATTGGTACAACCGGTTTTGGGATGTGTTAATGTGGAAAAGATTAGCGATATTCTCAAAACCCTCAATCAAAATTATTTCTGAACATTTGGTTGCATATTTCTGACTTCTACGGCAGAAGAAAAAAAAGCAAAGCTATATAGAAAAGCTACTAAAATTCTTTTTCAATCTGCTAAGCTTATTCTCTTTATTGGCTATGTTTGCCACACAGCTTCTGACAACTTTAACAGTCCATGATAAGGAATGAACTCTTTAACTGTGGGTTTTTCTCGTGTTTAAGTAAGTAACAAGTTAGATACATAAACAGTTTTTTTCACTGTTATGCATATTCTCCATTTATAATGGTTTTCTTTAGACATTGCAGTTGTTAAGAACTGTCTAACACAGCAGACACTTCCCTAGTGAGGTGCCAGTAAATTCTAGGTTATAGGAGGCCTCATTCTGTGTGCAGGGGCAGCCACTGGTTGCTAAATAATCTATCGGCAAGATGCACTTCCAACACCACCACCAAAGAGACAAAAGCAAGGCTTAAAGAATCAGAGATTAACCTGGCTAATTCCAGGTTAGAAAAAGCCAATTCTTTTCAACAGGGTTTATGGCTCTGAAGCTCTTCTAAAAGCAGGGTAGGTCAGTAAGGATTCTGGGGCGAAAATAGTGGTGATGCTAATGGACAGTAGGTTAGCATGTGAGCACCTAGATAGCAGCAGACTACTTTAGTGGAAATATGAAAAAAATTACCAAAATGCAAATTTTCTTCACAGGTAGGATTCTGCAAGTCAAAAAAGGATAAAAACACTCAAATTCCTGCACTTTTTTCAGAACTGGAAAGACCAGACATGGATGTCTTAAGCAGCTAATCCCACACTCAGCTCCAAGACAGAGCTCCTGTTTAATGATCACTGAAGCACAACTACCTCTAACAACAGATTTCAATGTCTTTATTTGAAAATTATGCTTACACTGTGAGTAGTCACAGGGGTGGATTTATAAGAAAGAAGGTGGAGGAGAAGGGGAAACAAGAGGACTGTGGGCACTGATCAGCATGGCATGTGCTCCTGATCACGTAAGGACAGGCTGCAGAGCCCCCACCCAGCTCATGATAGACCTGGCCTTGAGACAATACTGGTGTAAGGCTACTTGCTGTGGGGAAAAAAGGATGTTGCAGCAGCATCCAGTCATTCACTGGGGCAGGAGAACCCAAAGGAAGCTGAATTCCTGTCCAAAGTGCAATTTAAAACTTTTGCCTCTGTCTCAGTGTTCACTACCAACTCGGAACTGCCCCAAAGCCTTTTTCTCTTTCTCGATCCCTTTCCAGAGCATAATCCCTCTGCCTCCATCTGCTTGATGATGGGAAGGAGGAAAGTGAGAGGCAGATGAGCAAGTACAAGAGGAGCAGGTCTGCAAGATCTGCTTCCTGCCAGCTGAAACCACTCATTTTACTTTAAAACCTCCATTGAAGGAAAGATGATCTTCTCTGTTCTCAAGTAAGGGCTGGGCTGTGATGCTGGGGAAATGCAGCTCTGGCACCTGCTAAGCTCAAGAGCACTAAAAGCAGCTCCCAAGGGAGGGAGCCCTAGGAAGACAGCTGAAATCCTAGAGGTACAAGGAGGATGCCCCAGGCCCTGAGTTACCTTAAATTTTAAAGTGGTCTTTTCCACTGCAAAGGACTGACATAAGGTCTTTGTCACAGTTTTAGCCCTTACTTGAACATCTGCAACGTATGCACAAGCCTCTAGAAGGTCAGATGGATTACCAGAGACACAAAAAATTCATTTTCATTGAGGTGGTCTCTCTGCCAGCTTTATTTATCTATGAGGGTATCAAAGATGCTGAAAATAGCCTAAAGGGAGAAAATGAAACTGAGTTTTGAAGGCATGTGACAACATCTGTATAATCCCAACAGATTACCCTCTGTTCCTACATACCATAGCAATTTCTGTTCCTGCAACCCCCTGTATGTCAGCCAGATACCATATTGTGGGCAAGGGAAAACTTGGGAAGAATTAGGGTGTGGTATAAAAGACAAGCACAAGCACAAGACTGATGTATCAGATTGTACAAGAGGATGCACAGCACAAAGCTGCTTTGAGCAAGGGGCCTGATATCATCTCCCAGGGCCACTTGCCTGGAGTTACCCCTCCTTGTGTGTGCAGGCATGTTGATAGAAAACCGCAGTATGCTTGGGCCTGGATTCAGCTGCGCTGTGATCTGAGGGTGGGAGGAAGGGAAGCTGCACATCTGGACAACTGTCACCATCTCTCCTGGGCCTGCTAGGTGCTGATGCTGGGAAGGGCTGTCCCATTAGCCCCAACCTCCCTAAATCTATGCTGGCAGGTGCTGATCAGCACATGGAAACTTCACTACCTTCATGAAAGGCACAATCCATGTTGCAAGAAGGCTGTCATCGTCAACATTGCTAGAAAATTCTTGTCTTGATTTTCCCAGGAGGGGACAGGCAGATGGGAAGCTGAGCGGATAGACAGTGCACCCCTCATGTGCCCCAGCTGGGTGTCTGGGCCACGTGGTCAGAGGAGCAGGACTGTAGGGGCCTGCAGCTAAACAGAAATGGGCTGAAAACCAAAACATCCTCTTGCCTTCCTGTTCTGACTTCAGCTCTGGTCTGGAACAGAAAAGCCTTTGCTATAGGATGCTGCCTGCCTGAAATGCACCAAAGCCTAGAGAAGAGTTGTCTCTCTAATCTTGTCCTGGGTGATCCCCACTATGCTTTCTTGAAACTCCTTTGAACCTACAGTTTAATTGTTTCCTCTTGTGAGCAAGATGGTAAAGGCACAATTAAATGGATTTCTTTTCTCTTCACACTTTTTCTCTAACTGGCTCAGGTCCTATTGTAGCAAGGTCTCAAATACTACTGAAGAAAGTACATTAATGTAAAAATACATATCATCCTTGCCTTTTACAGAATATCCTGGGAACTTATTTTTAGAGGTAGACTTCATAAAAGCTTGAGTTCACTTTACTCAAACTTTGGAGTAAGCAAAGCCAACAAAATCTTTTTAGTACCAGCAGAGAGGCAGCTGGATACAAGGCAGAAAAAGAAAGAAAAAAGGAAGCGCTAAACTTACTGTAGTGCTGTAGTACATGCAAAGTAATCTGTTCCCTCTGACATCAATAGGGTTTAAGCATGCTTAGCACAGCAGAGTCCTCCTAAATCTTTTGTATATTAAGGCAGAATTTACATTGGTTTCAATAGCTGAGCTTTATTAAGATGAAGTAAAATTTTTTTTAAAGCATAAGTAGAAACAATAGAGTTGTTACAGTAATGGGGAAAGAGCCTAACTGTAATCATGTCCAGAAGCATTTGAACTGAAGGATAAATTAAAAAAAATGTGGAAAACAATAGCCCACTACAATGGCAAAATCCATCAACAGAAGAAAGCAGGGCAGACATGGTCAAGGCATTGTGCTTAAAGGATATCCATAAGATACACATATACAGTAACAGAGAGTGACATTCTTCATGTTGTATCAGTTTAAAAATCCAGATAGATCTAGATATAGATGTCAGCTACTAGGACAACCAGGCTTCATCGCCCGTGGACATCAGCACAGCCAGCACCTGTCTGCTCAGCAGGTTGCGTGCCTCGTGGTGAAGGGATAAACATGATCGGCTCCTCCGAGCCCCCGCTGCCCCCATGCACCGACCGTGGCACCAGCAGCCCTCAGCCCACGGTGCACCTCCCACCAGGCTGTGCCAGCACATGGAGTGCAGTCAGGAGAGGCAATTTCTAATTATTTGATGCAGATTGCAGATGGTCACTTCATTAGCATCAATGTAGAGCCACCCCTCATCAGGCATGGGGTCGCTTCCGTCCCATTGCAGAGGGGGATGCCATGCTTGTTCCGATCTTTTAATGCCTCTCCCAGGGCTTGATCCAGAGCAGTGCTGGGCAGGGTCTCTTACGTTAAAGAAGCAGAAAAGACCAAATTAACAGCCCTTTAGGATAGAGGCTTGAAGAGGAAATTAGAGAATAGGATTTCTGCATCGTAAAATATTAGGGACAGAGTGTATTAAATTGCTCCTAAATGGTGACAAAGGAGATCTGCTTCACTGTCTGTTTTATTAATTGTTTTAACTAAAGGATGTGCCTCTCTTGTGGGGTATTGACTGCTAATTCCAAAACTACAAATATTGCTGATGCGTTACAATTACCCTACTACGCTAATTTTTAATGAAATAATAATCAAGTTATGTATGTTGTGCTTCCAACATTTATTTACTTGTTAAAACCAGGCCTTTTATTGAAAGTGGTTTCATGCATTTTTTCACCAGTCAAGTCAACATTACTGTCTTTTTAAAACAGCTGTAAATCTCTTTGATTGGGACTTGAGGCTGGAATCATTCGTGCTGTGTTAAACTAAACTGTCTTATCTCCTTGAGTGCTATGCAGCCTCTAGCATGTCCAGAGCTGCATCTGCCCATGGCCTAAGGAGGCCAACATTTGAAAGCTATTAATAAAGACATTTGGGGAGGAGACAGAGACACGCCTTTAACCCTCAGTGCAATGCTTTAGAAGACATGACAGAGTAGGAGAGGCATACTTTTTCATTTTCAAGGATAGGGGTTATTTCTTTTAAATGGGGACAATCAGTGCCCTGCAAATAACCCATTATTTTCGAAAGAATGCAGGCTGCTGAACATCTGCACCGCAGGACTGAAGGCTACCCCAGATAAAGTTTTCAAACTGAATATAGGAGGAAAAAACAAAATTGCTACTAAGCTGGCCCCTGTCAGCACAACAGCAGGGAGATTCACACCTCTGGTGGCTCCTCCTGCCTTTACTGTCCCAAACTGCTGAACTCTAGACAGAGGGGAGATCCTCCCATGGCCCTGGAAGTTTCCGTAGGGCTGAGTCAAGTAAGTGAAATATAAAGGACCTTTAAATGGGGCCAGGATTCCCTTCGCATGGGGAATTCCTGTCTTCCTATTCAGGCAGAATCTGCTCTTTTGATGTCGAGGTGGCCCAAAAAGATTTTTTAAACTAGTGCCATCATATCTCAGTATTAGCCAGGAACTCAGGTACTACTGTAGTGTGGAATATGTAGTTCCTCTAGAGACATCAAATCACGAAAGACAAGTCAAACATCCGGCTTGTTTTTCCTTTTGCCCCATCTCAACGTGCATGATGAGGAGTGAGCCCTTGGTGAAAAGTCAGACTTTTGAGGGAGGCAATATTAAAAACCTTCAGGCCACCAGGGGCAGGTGGTAGTAACTTCCTCAGCTATCCAGAAGTCAGGCATCTAAGTCACTGTATGGCCAACCGTCGAGAACTGGGGCATGTCCAGGGCAGAGTTACCACATGTATTGTCGACATCTATCCGGAAGGTGGCTTAGTTCCTTCAAGTGTAACAAGTGGACAGGGCACCAGAGACACTGCCTCTGTCTGACTTCAGCTTCCACGGAAGTGAGTTTCACCCAGAGTAGCATCTGGGGCTTTGGCATGGCAAAGCTACAGACGTCACTCTCAAATGTACCTCATAAAACCAGGGCAGGTGGGGAAGAAAAGCTGGAAAATCACTCCAGAAAGTTCCTGTTTTTTCTCTGCATCAGCTCTGCTGGAGATACTACATTTCTGGTGCTGAAGGTGTTGGTGACATGTACCGAATGAGTTGTACCCTCCTGTCATCACACTCCCTATCCCTGTACCTCTACTCTCAGGAGCTGCCTGTTTCTCACAACTCACCAAGTTGATCCACAAGTTTCTCTTAGAGGTTATGTCCACAGCTGTCTGCTGTGCTTCCTTCCAGGCTGGGCTACCCGTATTTAACGTCGGGCAGTCAGGAAGGACCATGCTTATGGCTAGGGGAAAGGCAAACAAGTTATTACACTGCAATCAGGCCATGCCTTTGCAGCTGTCATTGCTTATTACAGTAAAAGAAGGAAATGTCCCTCTTTCTTTGAAACCAAGATTTGGCCTTAGCTTTCCTTCCTATCATGGCCTCCTCTGCAGCACTGAAAACTCCATAGTCTCAGTTCTCTGCTGCCACAACTGTCTTATTGATCTCCACGAGACCCACCAAAGTAAAAAGAAAATCCAAGTACTACCTCTTACAAAAGTCCTCAGGGAAGCACAGCACTGGGGAGATACAAAAGGCCAGCCTTGCCCCTGACAAGAGTGACACCTATCTCAAAAGAAAGGTTCAAAAATGGACTGTAGGTTCTTTCAAAGCCAAATCTGGCAGTTTTCTCACCTCAGAGCTAAATTTGGCAGTTTTTTCACTCAGATAAACTCTGCCCTACACCTAGTATTTGATGTCTTTTTAAACTAGGAGTTTCTCTGAGTTCTTGGGTCATTTACCTTCGCGATCAGGATAAAACATATGAAAAACTGAAGTCACACAAAACCCTCAGTATCTACTTCAACACCTCATATTACCGTGCAAAAAGTTCAAAGTGATGGGACCTGCTTCTTCAATGCCAAGTCTGGGAAGTCCTAGTGAAATCTCCACTCCCTGGATAGCCCATAAATGGGCTGACTCAGCAGGCCTTCAAGCTCTGCCCTCACCCAAAATCACAGAAGTGTTTCTCCATAGTTCATTTTCTTGGCCTCCAAAACTGCCTTTAGCTTTTTCTCCCAGAATAGTCTCCATTGTTCAAGCTTTTTGCCACCAAAAAAATCCCATTAAAAAAAAAAAAAAAAAACCCACAAAAACTTCATTAATCAATGCTGCAGTTATAGTAGGTCTATCAATCCACTCAAAACAAATGTGCAATGATTTTCTTGCAATTAAAATGGTCATTTCTTTAATACTAAATTCTGACATTTTTATCCAAAACTAAATGTTTTTGTTTAAACTGAAAAATTAGGAAGATAAGAAATTACAGCTGGAAGAGGAGGGGGCTGTGAAGAGTTCTCCCACAAAATGTATGCTATTTTCTAACTACCACTTTCTCTTATTTCTAAAATTTCCATCACTGCAGTAACTGAGCAGCCTGGAATCTGGATCACATTTAGTTTCATTTCAGAAGTGTTAAAGAGATTAAATATCTTGCAGATTGAATGATATTGCATGATATGCCCTATACATAATCATACAGAAACTGGAGTTCAGCTTCACATTAATTGTGCATTGATTCACTTTAAACAGGCTCTGGATACAGGCTGAGATGTATTAATAACATTTTATTGTATTTTAACTCACTTCTGCTCTTATTAACTTGTTAATTTGTTTTAATGAATTATTTAGTTTTTTCTCATAAGATTTATTAATGTGCCAGGCTGTACTTTCACCTGCAGTTTTATATTATATCTGTGACTGAGAGGAAATACCGAGGAAAAAAAGAAGAAAGATTTTTTTTAGAGTATCTTTGTTCCAGTTGTACTACATTTTATAATTTATTATTACTATTTTGTTGCCTCACTCTGCACAAGTAAATTAACCAATGAATGCCTAAGGACATGTAGCACATGTTCAGGGTTTGTGGCACAGGAGTGGTAAACAAAGATGGTAATGTCAGCTAATAGAACATCACATCCCACAAGGGGTTTTAATTTCTTTCCTTTGTACAGTTCCAACAAGCAATGCTAACCCTTTAAATGAATAAAGGCATTTGACCCCGTGAGGTTTAGGCTAGCAGGATGCAGGCTGTCCAGTTGCAGCTGTTTTCTTCCCAACCAGCTTGCAGCTGGGTGCAAAGTCATGCTGTTTTGCAGTTCCCCTACCTCCATCTGACCTTCAAGATCATCTGCAATATTATCTCTTCAGCATCAAAAATTACAACAGACTTGGGCAGAATTGGCACAAGAAACCTGTGCTAGAAACCACAGCAGCTCGAAAGAGAGTAAGGAAAGCAGTGAAGCAGTGATTATTTCCCTGTGACTGAAATAGATCCTTTCCTCAAACAGAAAGCTGTTGGTGCCCCACATTTGGCAGAACTGATGAGAAATCAGCAAACATTAAAAGTTTCAGCAGCATTACCTTTATAATGAAGAATTTGCTGTTGCCATTACACCTAGATCAGAATATTTTAATCAGTGCTGTTCTGTGACACTTGGGCTGCGATCATCTTATATCCTATATCCTTTAAATGCCTTTTTCCCATCACAGAATCAAAATGTCTGTGTGTATCTACCCGGAGCAACACAAACCCTGAACCCTAGATACATCATCTTTCCAAGGAAGCACAAACCAGCACATTTCCTTTTACTCACAAGTTGTGATGACTCATCTAGGACCAAAGATTCATCAAATTTAAGGCAAGAAAAAAAAATATATTTGTTCAAGTAATTTATTCCCCAATTTATCTTGGTTTAAAGATACCAAGAAACAAAAACTCCACCAATTCCCCAGCTACCTTACTTCATATTTAATCTCTTTCTGTATTGAGAACCTGCACCTAACTTTCTTTGTGGATTTGTGTGGTTTCAGCTTTCAGCGATCAGTACTAACTCAGGAACCCTCTAGCAGCTGTTTTTTTTTCCGTCTCAAGGTCCTCATACTTGTACACCATAGCTCAGTTATTGCTGTGACTTTCTTCACTGCTGTTTTCAGTGTTCCCACCTCCCCTTCACTGTGTGAACACCAGAACTGTGGGCAGCACATCACTATCAGTCTCGTCAAGGCTTTCACAAAGAGATTATTCCTTCCCTCCCCCTACCAGTGTAGACCTACACAGCCACACTGGGAGTTCATTTTCAGCTCCTTTTCTGAGCACTCTCTGCCTCCCCCGCCTTACCCTATGGACCACCCCCCATGCCCCTCAGGTACAGCTTGTATTCTTAGCATGAAAATGCTTTTTGTTTAAATGGCTCCATCCTTCCAAGGAATTTCGATCACTATGTAGATGTCCCCACTACTGTTTATCACTTAGAGTGGTCTGTAAATTTTATCAGCAGTGATGTTGCTATTCCAGACCACTGAAGAAAATCTTAAGGAACATAATCTTTAATGTTTCCTTTTTTTCTTTCCCCTGTTGATCACAAGCCACAAATTTGCTGTGTTTATACGCTTCTCTTTTGTAATGTCTGTGGTACGGCTTTTTCAGGGTGATGTGGCATGCCATTTGTGGCAATTTTACACCTTCTCCATGAGACTTCAGGCTGTGATCCAGGAATTTTTTCTGTTCTTTGGCAAAAATAACACATCTTCAGCAGGTCCAGAAGTTGTTCCTTCTTCTACATGCCAATTCCTTCCATCTAAGTGGAAAGAATCAGCCCTAAAATCTCCCTCAACACTTCTGTTCACCCACTTAGACTGTCAGTGATGAGGTCTCCTTACACAGGTCTCCTTACACTGAGAGAGAACTGATCTGTTGGAGGTATCACATCTTGGGTTTGACTGAGGGTTCTTCATAGGAAGCTGCATAGCTGGTGGCAGCTGAGACATGCAGCAGGGTAACACTTGTGCATGGTTTTTGGTTGATCTCAGAGGACAGGCAGAGCAAACCCATATCTGTCCACTGGAGGCCATGTAGGCATAACCCAGGGGCACAAACAGCAGAGCTGTTTCATATGGCCTCCCCTTCCCCCCCAGCAAATACTGGGACTGTCAACTAGAAATCCAGAATTTATGCACTTGAGTAGATGCAAAAAAAAAAAAAAAAAAAAAAAAAAAAAAAAAAGAG
>WHYT01013872.1:167641-196940 GCA_009806455.1 Tetrax tetrax | reverse complement strand
AAAAAAAAAAAAAAAAAAAAAAAAAAAAACATTAAACAGAGAGATGTGCCCAGCAGATCTTTAACTGTAGCAAAGGTCTATATGGAAGCATTGTTCTGTAGGGAGTGAAGAGGGCAGGGACTGAGAGGTGGAATGTCCTGACTCCAGCTCTGGTGCGGGAGCTGCAGCATTCCAGGCAGCATAGGCAATTCTAGAGATGGGTCACAGATAGCACTGCATCCCAGGAACCCTACCACCACCGCTTCACCTACTGCACCTACACCTCACAGCCCTGGGCAGCAGCCAACTCCTTGGCTGAGGTAGCTGGAAGGCTGCTTCCTTCTTCCTCTACCGTCTTCCATCTACCCTTGTCAAAGCCAAGGAGGAATTCTTTGTGCTCTTTTTTAAGCAGACTGAAAGAAAAAAAATGCAGTTGGATGGCATTTGCCTACCCTCAGCCAAATTTCAGACAGAAGTTTATGCATTCAAAGAAATATAGATAGCAATCTTGACTTTTTTTTGTTGTTGTTGTTTGGATTGCAAAAGCATCAGGAAGCAGAGGTGCCCTAGAACTAATTTCTATTGTATTCTCCAGACAGCTTGCTCAGGAGCTTAAATCCTGTTAATAGATGACCTCAGATGTTGTCTTTTGAGCAGTGGTGAGTTTTTGAAGAGCGTGAGCAATGTTTGTCTGTGGCTCTATAATTTCCCTACTCAATAAACAATCTTCTTTCCTCCTCTTGCCTCAAGTGTGACTGTTTCATCAGCACTTCCCTAGTTGTGTGTGAAACATGGGCATGCCAAACAATAAACCCGCTGTTTTCCACAGCTGTACTTACGCCAGTAAAACTCTTTGTACCACTCATAGATTAAAAGCTCTCACCCCTCTCTCCTTTCTCCTCGTGTGCATGCCACAGATCGTCAGAGAAAAATCTGGCTTGGTCAGCTATGATAAGCCTTACTTCAATGGTCCTTTAATTGATGAGAAGAAAGTCACTGGAACACGTGCCATAGCTGCTATCCTGGAGAGTGCTGCCGAGCCCAGCTTCTGAAAGGGAGGCTGGAGGTAGCTGAGGCTGGAAATAGTACATGATGCTAGTAATGTCATCTGCTGAGCACTCAAAAGTGGACTTGTCACCTGCTGAGAAAAAGTCCCTTGCAGCCTCATTAACCATGGCCAATGTGGTGGAAAATCCTATGTATGCCTCTTTTGGAAAGACTATGATCAAGACATTAAAAAATTACCTCTGAGCTTATTTTCTGTCCCTCTTTCTCTCTCACTCCCTCTTGCTATTCTTTTCAAGTTTGTGGATCTCAGACTTGCTGATGGTGAAGGATTTGCTCAGAATGAAGATGCTATAAAAAGAGAGAGTTGAAACCAGGAAGATAGCTCTTAAACTCTTACAAGGGGTTGTAACATGATGATGTACAAAATTCAGTGCTAAAGCCATCTTTAATTTTGTTTTGTTTACCTACAGGAGTGGGCTTTTACCAAAATCCCTTTTGCATAATTTGCCCAAAGTGTGACAAAACCAAGACTCACCTTCGGGAAGAAGGGCCACAAAGGAAAGGAAAAATTACTGCTGAATTTTCCCAAGCAAACCTCCGCCCAGACAAAAGGTGCTGTGACTTCAGGTTTTAAGACCTATTGTGAAAGACCCACACGCTCTGTTAGCTTCCAACTCTTCAGCCCGTTTGCCTTGAAAGGCCACGGGGCTAAGCCAGCCCCGTTGAGTTGTGAGCTGCACACAGGTTTAGCACCAACGTTAGTGCTCTGCATCTGTCACTATGTGTAATTGTACTTCCCTACTGCTGTTTGCACAGTGTGGGACCACCATGCAGAGCTATAGCTCTCCTTATTAAAGTACTTGGATTTAATCAAGGTTACAGTAGCTTGGGGATACCACAGGCTGCCCACAGAACGGGCAGCATCCCAAACTAGATTAACTAACTGAATAACTAGATAAAGAGGAGAGAAAGGAAGCAGTGCTTTTGTTCCTTTCACTTTGCACTTCTGCATTCCAGCTGCCAGGGCTGAGGGAGAGTGCTTGCTTTTGCAGGCAGCCAAAACTGCAGGCTGTGTGCGTGCTTTCTCTCATATCGGAGCCGCTGAGTTCTGCTGCTGGACAGACCACGTTGGATGCCAGCATGGGGGATCTCCTTGGGTCACCCCTCCAGCTGACCCTGCCTCTGGGGGAGGCTGGAAGGCAGAAGTGGGGAGAGGCTGGAGGAGGAAGGTGTGAGCCAGGAGTCCTGCAACCCTGTGGCTGCCACAGTACCATGTGCCATAATCTTCTAATGCCCAAAAGCCTGGCTGCATTTTTCTCATCTCTAAATATTATGTTTGCCACTGTCTAGCTAATTTTCCAGTGACATTTGAAGTTTTCGTACTAGGTCATGAATTCTGCAAACAGCTGTGCCTGTCAAAGACTATCATTCCTAACTGGGGATTACCATGCCCCTATCAGGAAGCATTGTCACCTCAGTTCTGCCAAGAAAAGGGCACGCAAGCCCTTCCTCATCTGCTTCAAGCCAGATAGTTAGCAAGACTGCCTTCCTCAGCTGTGTAACCTCACCCAGCTGCCTTGCACAGGAGCTCACACTAGATCATGTGTTCTGGCAGGAACAGTAACTTCCAGAAACAAGCACAGGAACATCTTCAACCTGTGCTGTTCAGTGCAGAAAGAACAAGTGCCTATATCTTCACTCTGCAGCACCAGTGGCAAGTACGAGACCATCCTTGCACGTGTGTTCTGTTTCCTAGTCACGTCTACCACCTGTGCTTCTGATACATACCTCCATCCTTGCGTCCTGTGGACATCACAGAAGATCTGTAGCTACCAGAATGGAGATGTCTGGATTTGGCATCGACTTCTGCTGTTTCAAATTCTCTGGCTGTGGAAAAGCGATGCCAAGCCCTTAAAGTGGGTCACCATAGAAGCCATGTGATAATTTTTTCTCATAGTCATAATGGTTTGGATTTGGATTTTGTCATTTTTCCCAGGTAGGCAAAATCAAGCCTCATGACCTGAGGTAGAATCCCCCACTGAAAAGACAAGGAGTCATCCGTGGGCACAGACACTGGTCCCACCTGCAAGTCAGCTTGCCTGAAAGCTGTTACTGCAGCATCATGCCTGAGCTTGCAGGTATCACACTTCTCTGTCAGTGCTGGACCAATTTCTTAAGAAGTGGGCTGCTTCAGGCTTGACATCTAAAGGCACAAAAGATATCTTGAATTTGCTCTGATAGTGTGATGCTATTTGCTATGGGCTAACTTTTGAGTACCTGATTACTGCATAAGTTTGTCAAAACACTACACAGTGCTTGAGAAAAGCTAGGTGCCTCATAACAGAAGCCTAAACAGACAATACACTTTGTAATGTAATTGCAGCCTTCTCAGGCTTAGCACAATGTGGCATGAAACTCTGGGTAAACAGGTGTATCTTTAGTTTTGCCTCTTTCAGGGGCTGAGGTGTTTAATCTGTTGTAAAATACAGTTAACATGTATTTGGATTCACTGCCTGGAATCCTGTCCCAAGCAGATCATGATAGTCCTTTTTTAACAGTTGGCCTGAAAAGGAGCACGTCATTTCCTTAGCTAGAGTTGCCCTTGGATGGAGGACTCAGCAAGAGGAAGAGCCAATTCAGTTACCTTCATCCTTCATGCTCCCTTCAGTTGGGAATGAGAGAGAAGGTTGAATCCTCTTGGACAGAGGAGGGTAGAGAACTGGTGACTTCATCACACATGTCCCATGGCACTGCCACTTCGTGTCCTCCGTCCTTGGCAAGGCAGGGTTTAGGTTTGTGTGCCCGCTTGACCAAAACCAGGCCTGGCTTTAAGGGTGGCTGTGTGTCATGGTGTAATGCTGAAGCAATCACTGCAGACAACATTTAGAAGTAAAGCTCCCTGAATGATCCCTGCACAATTGTAAGATATATAAACACTTTTTTCTCCTTCTTGTTTTTTTTTTTTTTTAATGTGAAAGTCCAAGCTATTTGTGCCTATCCTCACTTACTCAGAGCTTACTAGGACACAAAGCCTGAGGAATTTTAAGCACTACTGCAAGGTACCATTCCTCATTAAATTCTGTCCTTCCACACCCCCGTCCCCTCGCCTCATGGTATCAGGGGCCGCTGCTACCTTGCAGCACAAAGCCATCAGCCCCGAGAAGTGATGATAGCCTATTTCAGGACTGCAGCACTGCTGTGAACAAGGTGCTCAAGTATGATACATTATCCCTCCAAGGCTGAAAATATCACCTCTGCGATGCTCCTAAACTCCGAGGTAGGTGAGGTTAACACCACAGCCCAGGTTTCTCATGTAATAGAATGTTATGCTCCTAACAAAAAAAAAAATTGAGACTGTTTATACATACAGGACACTGGAGCTTATTACCCTTTGCACAGCTCTGTGTGTGATTTATGTGATACACAATATGGGCAGAACAGTTTGGAGCTCAGAATACCATTCCAATAAGCTTTTACACATATGACATAATTTGGTTAATTAGCACTAGCTATTGGAAGCTCCACTATGAATTACTAAATTTTGCAAATTAGTGACTATGGAACTACAGACTATCGAATAAGCCAGCAAAGGATACTTCAACAGACATTAGATTTATTTCCTTGACAGATGTAGTATAGTTTTAATATATTTACTGCAGTCATTCTCAGTGTAAACTTACACTTAAAATAGTTTTATATACTTATAAGGACAAAGCAAATTATGTGATAAAAACCCAAACTGGTCCACTGAAATAGAACTCCGCTACTGTGATCTCCTATACAGCCACAATACAAAATAAAAGGATGCCTGCCACCGCCTGGGCAATAAAGGACAGATTTATTTTAAACCAGTTTTTTCTACCCTGTCATATTAATGACCTGCATCATAGCTCGTGCCTTTCAAATGTTTAAATAAAGGAGTAAGTAGGTACTTCCATGACAGCAACCACTTCTCTTTGAGTCTGTGTTTATAAAATTGTAGACAACTGAAATATGATTCTTCTAAGGCTTCATTCGGACTCAAAATTCCCACACACACACACACATAGCCAAGATGAATCTTCCTCCAAGCAGAATGCACTTGCTAGTCCTATCATAGAGTAACACCGCACAAAACTGCTGGGAACAAACTGAAGAGTGCTTTATCCAATTGCAGCTGCCTGGGGTCAGTGAAGAAGATATTAGTTTTATTTTTAGCTTGCTTTTATAGCCTGATTGTGTTTTCCATAAGATAATCCAGTAGAGGTTCTCCTCTTTGTTACTTTACATTTCTTTTTAATCATCAGGTTGGCCAAGTTATTAATTAACAAGTTCTTAATAAATCATTGACAGTTTAATGTGAATCAGAAGAAGCAAACACTGGCATCCTTCTTTGACTAAATTTTTTTGATTGTTTGTTAATAGAAACTCTAGGATGTTCATCATTGAAGTATCCCGGCACCTCTCAAACAATAAAGAATTTGGTCTCATGATACTGATGAGAAGTGGAAGAGTGATGTGAAAAGAGGCTAACAAGTAGGGAACAGAGCAAAGACCAATGAAAAAAACTTGCTTGCAGTCTCAAAAGAAACTGGTAGCATCAATGTCAAGGCATAGCAGGCTGCTTGTCAGTTGGTCTTACCTGATGGCCATTTTACAGTCCTTCAACAGTCCTGGGTTTAGTTTTTAGTTTAGATTGGAAGGATATACAAAGATGAACAAGCTACAGATGAAAATGAAGAGCCAAATTTGTTTGCAGTTTGGCTTTTAATGTCAGATACTGAACATGTATTTCCTTTTGTGTGAAGCTGGAGCCCCTACTTGGAAAAATCTATGCCCAGATATTTTTAGTCATGCTAGCAGTAAGGGTTTGGAAATCATGAATCGGATTTTCAGAAATCATGAGGCTAGTGTAAAAATTACAGGAATGTTTTTAAAGGAGTATTCTTCTTTGTTTTCATTTTTTCTTTATTCACACTTGCTCTAAAAAAGTCTTGAAATTTGTATGCAACAATGCCTTCAGGAGCTGAGTTTTTAAGGCTAATGCCCAATGTTGTAAAACTCATGGGAAAAAAGTTGCTAGAGTTGCTACTGTATTTATTCAATAGCATTGATTATACAGCAGGATTAATTATAGTAAGTTAAAGGGTTGTGCCTTATAGAGCCTGGCAGCAGGTGGACACGAAGATTTTAGACAGAATTTCAGTAATATTGAGTTGTCAGCTTTTGAGTCAAGACAGAGGGCGAGATTCCAAAGATGTGATTTTGGCCTTGTCTGGTCTTCTCTAGCTACAAACCCATTGCCCAGATTAAGAGGAGAAGATCGGGATTCTGATCTGCTCTTGTTCACTGATGTTTTGGGCAACCAACATCTCTGTGTTTTGCTCACCATAGTTGGCACCAAAGTTGGGTGAGAGAGGAGCTGCTGGGGCAGTGGCATGATGCAGTTGACTGCACAGAGCGGGCTCCTGGCCCCGAGATGCCAGTGAGTGATGCTGAGATGCCGAGGCTGGGGCAACCAGTAGCTATGGCCAACAGGAGTGTGGAGTGGCAGCTGGGAGCCCATGCAATGCCCTCCATGCTTCCCATGACACAAGCCCTCGATGTTCAGACAAATGTGTGGAACCTAGTATTATCTGTCCGTACCATGACACACAACTCTCATTTGTCCCAATGCACTTGGGAGAGCTTACTGAGCACAGAACAATATCTAACCGAGTAGAAAAACATTCAAAGATATTTTTTCCTGACAAAAATGTTTAAATTCTTTGCTACAATAGACGATCTTTCTGCCTTTCTCTACCAAGATCCACCTGACGCTGCCTCCATCTTTAGCAAGACTCACTTGGCAAGCCACTCTCCTAACAGGCATTTTGTTTCCCTAACTAATGGCATTGAGTTATTGGCTTTGCCTGTACAACAGTCAGAGCACTGTGCAAATTGCAAGGAAGGAGAAAACTCCCA
This sequence comes from Tetrax tetrax, assembly GCA_009806455.1. Lineage (NCBI taxonomy): Eukaryota > Metazoa > Chordata > Aves > Otidiformes > Otididae > Tetrax > Tetrax tetrax. The sequence goes on along the minus strand of WHYT01013872.1, from coordinate 190,010 downwards.
CTGGGAAATCATGTATGTTTTTGTAAAAATATTTCATCCATGCATTTACCTGTCTTTTCAATCTCTAAAACACTTTTAGTCTCGGTCTTAAAATGGTAGTTTTATCTCTGTTAGTTTCCTCTTATATAGGAACCTTGTGTTTGGGAAATTTTAATTTCTCTTTTCAGCCACTTTTTTACACTTAAAATAAGTGTTTTGATCAGAAACTAGAACACTGGAGCTGGCCGAGAGTGTATGCAAATTCAGACAAAGCCTTTTACCCAGTTGATTCAATCTTCCCTTTAATCCCCAGAATGATCCACAGTAATGGATAAAAATTCCGAGTAAAAAAAAAAGCAAAACCCCTCAGGAAGCAATTTTGATTGCTGTGAGGAAGCACTGGAGGGTCTTGGCCCCGGGGAACTCTCTTCAGTTCATTGGAAGCTTTCAGATACCATGGTGATGGGGGACTTTATGAATAACTAGATAGATAAATGGTAAGTGCTTTTGATCTCTGCTAGCCTGTATTTCATTTTGTCAGCTGGAGAAGAGGCTATTCAAATCTGTCGGCTGTAGGAGGTCAGCCAGGAGAGAGAAAATGTCTTCATTACAGCCTTCTGTTCAGCCAGGCCTCCCAGCTGACCTCGGTGCCCAGGCTTGTCAGTCAGACGAGGCAAATTTTCCAATTGAGGGAAGACATCACTGTGCCAGATTTATCCCTGGTGTAAGAGCTCAAAGGCAGCAGAGTGAAGCCAAGGAAGACTTAGCTTGCATTGGGACATGTCTCAAAATGACCATGGGATTCACGGGCACCTTCCCCAGTGGGCTGCGTGTGGGGAACCTGAACCCATTTTCCTCAGTGCTGCTTTCAGTGCTGCTGGGATGGGAGGCTCCAAAGCCAGGCATGAATTGAGCAATTGTTAAAGACAGGCTTACTCTATAGTTAGAAATGCCTAAATATTAATTACATTTCCTGTACTGAGGCTTTTTGATCAGTTCCCTCTCACGGATCTGATATACATTTCGGGTGATGAAGCTGGAGTTCACTTTAGTTTACGTTCCAGGCTGAAAATGAATTTCTTATGTTTAAAGGCTCTGGTTCTGTAGGCACAGCCCCACTGAGGTTTGTGGCAATACTGAGGAAGGAAACCAAGACAGGTCATCACCATGCAGTGCCCATCTAATGGAGAAAGATCTTGACTATTCAGGAGGGAGAAGGAGGGCACATTTTTTTTTGCAAGAGGATGCACAAAAATTGAAATAGGAATTCCAATCCCATTATTTGGTAATGGGATTTGTAAACCATATATTCACAGGCTGAGATAAACAATATATGCTTCCCAATTTCCTCTTGGAAGAAGAGCTCCTTGCAGCATAGCTAAATTACACAGTAAGTTATCGTTTACAAAGAATGAAAATAGGAAAAGGAGTCAGTGAAATTAATTTATGTCTGAAGGATTTCTCAGTTTTGGATTGAAAGGCAGGGAAGCAGAGTCTTCTCCAACACCATACTCTTAATGGAGATGGTTTTACTGTGTTAGATCATTTCCAGAAAGCATTATAAAATGTTCCCTTTACTCAAGCCAGCCAGGTTTTAATAGTATCAAAGCAAAATATAGTCTGCTATTAGCATGAAATAACATTAGCATAAATAGAAAAGAGTCAGGACGCTTGAAAAAAATTCCACATAAGTGGCCTGCTCATTTCACTAGACATCACTGTAGCTGAGAAACTGTGAAATTTCTGTAATAATTGAGTGCAGAGAAAAACAAACAACAATTTTATTGATAGGGAAATGACGTCCTGTTGCTGAATATAAAACTACAGTTCTGTTCAATGGCCCTGTAATAGCATTGAAAGTATATATTAATTTGTAAGGGTAAATGAAATGTAAATAAAATATTCTGTTCAATCTGGCCACAGAAACCTCCTGATAGTATTTCAGTGCAGGAACCCAGAAGACAGATATTTGGATTCCCTATCCTAGACCCTGAGCTAGTGGCATCTGATAGCTCTGTGGAAAAGATTTACTGAGCTGCTACATGGCAATATACTTGTGAGAAATAGTGCAGTACCAACTGGTCTGTGAAATGGTACTGGCTTTGGGGGAGAAGAGCTCCTTGGGGTTTTTTGCTCGCTTTCTTTTGAAAAGAGGATCCTTCAATACTTTGTAGCAATAATCCCAGATATTGCGGTTTGAAGTTATACTGCTGCAGTGCTTAGGAGCATTACAGTGGTGCTTTTCTTTGCAATAGGATTGTATTTCCAAGGGGAAGAGAACTGCTTTTTTTTACCAACTGGGGAGCAGTAAGGAAAGCAGCTATTGAAAACGAGTCCGGTTGGGAGGGACCATACCAGTTGTCACTACACAGACTCAGAAGCGGCAGCGGGGGGACAGGGCTCTGGCCCTAGCACCTTTAGTTGCCCTGTGAGCTGCCCCACCAGCCCCTGGCTCTTCCAGGGCTGGGACATACGTGATAACAGTGATGAAGCTTCTTGGGTTTCTTAAGGAGCATCTTCCCAGCTGAAATTCAGCAGCAGCCACTGTGAAGTTTGGAGAACTCATAGAGAGCCTAGGGCTCACACGTGCACATACGCGAGCTCACTGTAGCCCCTGGGTTGCTGTGGTCCCAGCAGCAGCAGCACACTTGGCTCAAGAAGAAGGGACCCCTCCATCCATTGCAACAGACACGGTAGAAACAGGTTTCTTCCTCCTGCCTGTAAAGGTGCCTAGGCAATGAAAGTTGCTCTCCCCATCACCTCCTGCAGCCATAAACCCTCTTGTACAGTACATCTGAAGCAGTACCCACAAGGGTGCTTTACATCCCCTGTGCATGCTGCACGGCAGTAAGTTATTTCCCTCAGGGCAGCGCAATAGAGAAAAAGGCCCTGAAATGGTGCTTTTAGCCTCTCTCCTGCTGGGCAGCCCCCACAGAGCCCTCTCTGGACGGCTCATCCTCAAAATGGTGTTTGGGGGAGAAAGGTTTGGGGGGGCTGGGAGTGACAGTGTGGCTGCACAAAGCCAGTTGAACAGTTAATGCTTTAACCTTGCGTATAATTTATACAATAAACAAAGTCACATGTTTCTCTAATAATTTAGATGTAAGCAAATGTTGATTTATTCAGGAAGGCTACTGCCAGCAGCAAAGCCTGCAGCACTGAAATTTGAATTAAACTAGGACAGAAGCAGGCTAGTCTATAATAACATTTGTATAATTTTATTTTTGCCGTTGGCTCAGTTCATTTCCTTCTACAGTAGATGCATGAAATTGGTTCTTCTGCCACCTTTAGCTGATGTTCATTGATATCGGGGGTAGGCAGAGAAGCAAGAGAATGTAACCTTTTTAGACTTTGTGCTTGCAATCATAAGGCCATGAATTCTTAGGTCATTTATGGCAATAATTTTCTTCTCTGCCTTTCCTTCCTGCAGTACTCTCTGAACAGCTCCATTTAACCTGGAGTGATGGGGCTTTTCTCCCCACATTTTTTTCCTGCATGGAGACTTCTAGAACAGAGCCTGCTAAACAGATGCAAATGTTGTGTTGTTTTTATTCTTTTATTCAGGCCTGAGGGCATGAAATTGGAGTTCTTTTACTCTGCTTTCAATATGAAGGAGAGGGACTGTATGATACTTCAGAAATGACGGTGAACAAAATAAGCAGTAGTACAGATATCTGGAATGGATCCCTTGGCTTCTCTTCCATCTTTACCTTTGAAGAGGAGAAAATACGCTGAATATTAGGGAAGATGCAGAGCAGTGGTTCTGTCAGGGGTTTTTGGTGGCAGAGGAAGCCCTGCTCCCAAGCCTCAGAGGATTCATAGTGCCAGGACACAAACATAAACCATTTTGGTTTTGTCCAGGGAACCTGCAATAGGTTTCCAAGTGAAGTCAGGGGATCCTGCTCTGCAAGTGAGATATTCTGTTCCCAGGCTGGCCGGCACTGGGCACAAAGCAGGACCACATGCCATCCCACTGTGGAGGGCAAGTCTAGTCTTACCTGGCTGCGGACTCACAGGCCCCTCCAGCGCTGGGCTGCTATGCCCTGCAGAGCCTGCTTGAAATGCTTCCAAGGGCACGGTGTTTGCTTTTGCTGAGCCAAGAGGGACATTCTTAAGCTGAGGCGACTTTACGGGCAAGGAAGTGACAGTAAAGCAGAGGCTGGAGAGCAGGGGAAGCAAGAGGAGCGAGAGGGGAATGAAGAGCAGTGCTGGCAGAAGACTGATAAAGTCTCTGGCAATGTGACAAGGGTCATCTTTTAACTGCGGCCGGGACGAGCAAGACTCTTGCACGGGAATGACTCAAGTTGTTTTTTATCAGACGTTAGCCAGGCCAGGTGCAAAAACTTGAATGCCTATTGCAAACAGAGGTAGTGGTGTTCTTGCACATAACATCCACGTATGTGGTGATTTCATAGCTGTGGTATTTGCTAAAGTGTAACTTCATTTTTTGCAGTCCTCTAGGTTGCAAAGGAAAGCTTCTTAACATGAGTCAAATTTAAACCAAGTCCCGTGGGCCCAGAACAGTTTCTGGGACTCAAGAGCTGCCGCTAGCCATGCACATGTGCCTGTCCCCAGCATGCACAGACCCTGTAACCTGTCAGAGGCACTTTCAAAGACCAAGGCGATAAAAGTTTGAGCAGAAACAGCCACCTGATGTGCTTCAGTCAAGGGCTGCAGCTAACTGCCAGAATGGGAAATGCCAGCTTCCAGCTCCTCCCTTGAAAAAGTGATATACTGCCTCTCCTCACCACACAATGACCACGAAAACAGTACCAGGCCGCACCCCTCCAAATGCCCTGTTGCCTCAGGAGTATAAAAACTAAAACAGGACAGTTGTCTAGTCCTAAATCCTAACAGTATGTGACCTATGCATGCCTTGAATCTTATGGCCCCACTTCACTCATCTTGCACTGTCTCACCTGGAAACTAAGGGCCATGACATATTCCCCTTCAAACAGCTTTCCCAGGCCATGGATCACAGTGACGGGAGGAGAGCCACCTCCACATGACTGCTGAGTCCATTCAGCTTTATCCATTAAAATACTTGCAGACCTTTGTTCCAGCCCTCGCTCCTCTTCTTCTCCCCAAGTCCTGATTACTGCAAGCAAGGGAAGAGCAATCAGGGGTGTTTCCTTTGCCAAAGTGTGTGGGAAGCAGGAGCAGACTGCAACACCACCAAACACAGCCTCCCAGGCTTCTCCTTGCGTAGCACAGCCACGAGCTGCCCCTGACCTGGGGCAAAGTCACAGCCAAGCCCTTAGTTCCCTTATTATTAATTAAAACATTGGAGGAGATCCTCAGCTGGAGTAAATATTCACTGCTCCTGGCCCTCGCCCATTGGTTTCCAAAAGCACACAGAAGTAGCCACATTTATGCTGTTCACACTGAACTTGGATCACACTTCTGCGGTCAAATAAATAAATATCACTGCATCCCATTTAGCTCTGTTAATGCCACATTAAGAATGGCATGTGTTTTGACATAACCACCCTTTCTCCTTTTTTTTTAAAACGCCATAAATGAAGCATTAAAAGTCCCAATCCATCACAGTGACATCAGATCAGTGGACTGTGACTTTTATGACATCAGAGCAATTGATTATATGACTCTTTTATATGTAGCTTGCTATGCAATGATTGCTCTTTTCTCCATATATTACCTGCTAACATCCTGGAATATAATCTCAAGAGATAAAAAAGAATCACTGTGAGGCAGTGAAGTACAGTAGTTACAGAATTGCCATAAAACTGTCATAAAAATTGTAGAAACAAAAATGCCTTTAAAGATGGCAGTGTTCCATTATGGGTCCCTAGCTAATGGTCTGTAGTTGCCCCATGCATACCTTACTATATTTACAGCTTCTGGATATTTCTGTACCTTTCTCCCAGAAGCTTATACGGTTACCAAGACCTGCAGGGCTGTTACCCTGCAAACTGTAAGTCTCTTTATCCCATTATATCACCTCTAACAAGTCAAGTGCTGTTTGTACCAGGCTAAATTCAGGGCTTTTTTTCAAATAGCCCCCCCCCCAAAAAAAAAGAATGAAGAAAAAAAAAAGCTGACAAGGAAAGAGGGGTATAAGTTCTTTGTTGCCATAAAATTGCTGAAAGAAAACAGATATTCTGTAGTGCTTATAAGGAAAGGTGCTGTTAAAATTAGATTCAAAGCACAGAATAAGTAGCTCTTTCCTGCTGAGAAGTGACATGGAAAGCTCTGCCCAGAAGACAGAGCTCCAGCTGGATTTTTCACTATAAAACCACACACACCTGAGCCCAGTTAACATGCAAGGTGCTGTGCCATGTAGCTACGTGTTTTCTTGTGCTGTCCAGGTTAACCACACACAGTTACTACTGAGAGCAATGAGCAAGCCAGTGGTTCTCTTTCTCAGATACAAATGTGGCCTTTGTTGCTCTGTGGGAGGATAAGCCCCAACAGGCAAAGCTAAATGCTCTTTTTTTTTTTCTCCCCTTTTTTAATCTCAAGGCAATTTAATATAAGCAAAAAGGTGCTACAGTCATAAGGAAGGTGTAAGTCATCACAGAAGTTCATGCCTTGGGGTCCTGAAAGCTGAACTCTGGCAAATCTCATCCCTGCTGCTGCAGATGTCCGTGTCCCCAGCTCTCCACCCATGCTCTGTGTCCCTGTCTCCAAGCAGGGGCACAGAACAAGTATCCCATGCCAGCACCTTCCCTGCTCCTTCTCCCAGTGCTTCCCTGGAGGAGCAGGATGGATGAGCACCGTTGCACCAGCCCCACAGGACCCACGGAGGCATGGGTGGGTGTCTGCCTTACTACCTCTGCTCCTGCAAGGGGTGACTTCTGGCAGAGGAGAGGGGCCGGTGTGACCAGAGCAAGGGCTGTTATCCGTTGAGCAACTGCAGCTGTTGCTGCTATAGATGTGAGTGGGCACCTATAGTTCCTTCCCCAGTTTGTCCACCTCACTAGAGCAATACAGCAGCTTCATGAGTGACCTTAACATCTTTAAAATACCTTGTGACTAGAGAAAATATATGTTTGTAATAAAAATTCCACGGATGTGCCAACATCCTCTGGTCACCCTCAGAGATGATGCAGTGGAAGAAAAGCAGCACCTCTCTGGCTGGCTTTCTCATGCGTACACACACATACATACACCTGAGAGCTCCAAACCACAACTGGACAGGCCACTTGCTGAGGGGAGGAAACACAGCCTGTTTGCCCTTCAGCCAAAACTGCCAAGCAGGGGAAGCTGCAGTGAGTTCAGCAGCCTGAAAACCAACCTCCATGCACGGTGGCACCTCTGGGAAAACCCTGGTGCTGGGGTTGGAGATCAGATTCTCCAGACTCTCCCAGCCTGGCTTTGTACTCACGTGGAGCTGGGACTCAGAGGTGAAATACTCCGTGCCTTCTTTCTTCTTTCTCTGTCCCTCCCAAACAAGCATATTTTGGCAGGCTGAGAGGCAATCTGAGCTATCCAAAATGATGAATGGTTAGTACTGATCTCTTCTTCAAGGGTCTGTGCTCTGTTTTATTGGGGCAAGGAGGAAGAGCTGTGTGGCTGGGACCTTTACAAGTGCCCTTTGCAGACTCCAGAGTGATTTCAAGGGCAGCTTATGGCATAGGATATTGACAAGAGAGCTCAGCTTGAACGCCCTCCCTTAACTCACTCTAATTTATATGCAGACCAAGCAGCAACATTATTGTTCAGCTGGGGGCATATTTAATTGCTGAATGTTCTGCAGATGTCTTGTAGGCTGTATAGATAAAGGCATTTAAGTTGCTGACTTATAACAGCACATCTTTCTTCTTTTAACATAAAAATTCCTACCTTCTTTGATGGATGCAGAATATTTAGGACTGAAATCCTGTGCTAGCCCTTTAGAATATTTTAGCAGATGTTAAACTCCCTAGCACTGCGAGAGAGCATCTAAACCCAGGCGCCTTTTCACCGGGGAAAAAAAAAGAGCTTCATTACTGTAAAAACAGTGTTTTCCCATGGTATGAAATCGAGGAAGGTCCGTTATTGTTTCTTTAAACCCAGCGGTATGACTTGTCAGGCTCTGGCCAGACACCAAAGCAATTGCAGCTTGTTTAACTGCAAGCGGTCTGCTCAGTGCTGAATGAGATGTACCAGGAGTCGGGAGCCTTGCCCCAGGGAGACTGCAACCCAAGGGCAGTCGTGCAAAGCATCGCTGGTGCCAAGGGTCCGGCACAGCTCCTCTTCACAGCAACCCTGAGAGGTGGCAAGCAGCACGGGATCAGGCCCATGAACTTAGAGCTCTTGTCCACTGCTAGTTCATATCTTATACTTAAGGACTAAATACTGCGTATTTTCTCTTTTTTCATGGGATTTTTTTTGTTTTTTTTTTTTTAAATCACTCCCAACTGTCAAGAACAATCAGGTCTACAGGTGGACGTCCCTTTTTTTTTTTTAATGACACCTACAATGTCCTTGCTGGCTTGCGCCACAGCAGGACACCTCTCTCCTAGTGACATAGGTGTCTGACAATTTGTCAGGGAGGTAGTCATAAGTTAGGCAGAAAACTGGACTCCATTAAAAAAACATAAAAGCCGGGAAGAGGCAACTTGATGTGGCATGGCTCCTGGCGATGGGGAAGCATGAGTGCATACTGAAGCTTAGAAATAGAAAGTGATGTCCTCATAAAAATATTGCTTTAGGCTGGTGTGCCACTAGATATTCTTCTGTCAGTTTAGAATATTTAGCTCTAAGGGATCTCTACTTTCAAATGGATCTTTTGATGCAAAATAGGCTGCACAGACGGAGATAGTGTTGAAGAAGGGAGAGTCACATTCGCTCTCAGTTATGCTTGGTAAACTGAAGATTTTTAGATAGGCTTTTTGATCCCAAAGTATTGAGTGGGCAGGTGGGTTACCTTACTGGTAAGTTGGGTCTCCAGGACCTTCTAACTGAAAACCGTTACTGATGTCTGAGCGGCTAAATAATACTGAAAGCTTCAACACTGCTGGTTATCAGGGGAACCTCTTTAGCCTAATTTGAAAGCTCAAAGCTCCAGGCAACTGATTTTTTTTTCGTTACGGGCTCTTTTGTGTGATGTTCCAATGCAGTATATCCAATCAATGATGTGATATCACGCACGGTACCATCATGTGGATGTTGATTCCCCCTGTGTTTTGTATTTGACTTGTTAAACTGCAAGAAGAGTTCGGGGAACAAACAAACAAAAAAAAAAGAAGCAAGCTCCTCGGCTCCCCTGCTGCAGAAATTTAAAACTAGCAAATACACAAGCCTCAGTGCTCCAAGAGAAATGAAAAAGAGCGGAAAGTGAAAATATATACATATGTATACACATGAACAAAACATGAGCCACAGTCATGGCAATCTGGGCGCCAATGTGCCAAACAAAAGGGGTTATTCCTCCAAGCAATTTTTGTGCTGTAAAATTTAGGACACAACAAGGCTGGTTTATGATCACACTGTAGATTCCACTATAAAACTATACAGTCTCAGTACAGTAAATTCCACTGGATCATTAGGGCAGGCTGGTTTGGGTGATTTTTAATATTGCATCTTCTAAACAAAGTAACATTAAGGATAGTCTGGATGGGGGGGAGGGAGACAAAACCAATTACCAAAATACTCATTCTTCCTTTCTTCTGTAATTCTTCTCACACACACCCTTCATAATTTAAGTTCATTGGGGGAAATTACAAAACTTGTGAGGATTCTTTTCACATTGATTTTTTAAACACAAATAATAATAATGTGCCAGGTCCTCCGACAAAATAAATCGGCCCAGATCATTTCATTTACAGTATGTCTGTGTAACTAATGTTAAATTGATTTTATTTATTAAGACTCCAAAAATAAAAGGAAGAGCAAGCTCATGATGAATGATTCATTTACAGAGGGTGCCTGATGCCTCCTGAGGTTTCAGCCCGGAAGAGCAGAAGCAGTTTATGGAAACTCCATCGTTTTATAACACTTTTGATTTAATTTGTTGCAAGCTACTTCATTCAGTCTAGTGCTAAAAACATAAAAGATAGTTTAGGACGAAGAATTCAAGTAGGACTGGATTAGAAAATTTTAAACCTTTGGAATGAAGATTTCAGCTCAACTCAAACCAATGCTTACATTTACTGCATTTTTCTGTGTTTACAAGATTTTATTTCCAGTCTGGTTTCTCTTGCCGCTCTGTTCTGAAGCGAGCTGTAAACCTGCATTTCTGATGCTGTAGTCTCTGCTCAGTGAGATAACTGTGACACTGGGAGTTTCTCCTTGTCGTTTCACAGTCATTCTCCAACAAGAACTCATATTTGAACCTTAATATCTGCGACAATGAGGCAAATGGGCAATCAAAAGCAGCAGGCATCTGACAGGGGCAACCTTCCATTATGCACACTGAGGGATTTTTTTTTGCACTAGGAGAAGAACCTCTTCTTTTCTGGTTTGATCATGCCGGTGCTGAGTGACAGGAGATAGTGCTGATAACCTTGTGCTGTCATTGACATGAGCCAGGCATGAGGCTATTCCATCCTGCAGCTGGATCTTACTTTTCTTTTCAGCATCCTAAAAAAATAAAATCTTCTTACTACTATAGCTACATTTCCACGGAAGCAAAAAGTGTCTGTGGACATACACTGGCCTCAAGTTCAACTAAGGCAGCTGTCCCTTTCACTGCGTTAGCTCTCTGCCATGTGAATATTCACAGCAAGTTCACAATGATTTTGTGGATTCCTGGAAGATGTCATCAGTGAAGCTGTGACAGGGAGGGAGTGGGGAGCGAAGCAACAGTTAGACATTCACACCGGATACATTAATCTCATTTACAAGGGAAACATTATCCAAAATTTTAGGTATTGTTGACTTAGTAAACAAATCACTGCTGGGCATAATCAGATGAGACCTCTTCTTTCTATTAAAGTCTTTGGCATGAGAGTAACAAATCAAAGAGTATGCCAAGACGTGTTGATCAAATTCATCCAAGACGAGCAAAATTTTCCTTCTTACACCTGCCTGTCTACTCTCTGTATCCACACAGTTCAGATCTGTTTGTCCACCTTTTAGCTGTTTTCAGTTCATGTTATTTCTGAACAGGGGGAAAGGTAAACATAAGGAGGCAGTGACTGCTGCTCAGGATATTTCATTAAGTTATGAAAAAAGAGCACTCTTCAGATAGGAAGCACAGCAGAAGAGCAAAGAATTACATGATTAGGAAATGAGGAGAGCCTAATCTCTCACTTCTCACCTCAGGAAGGTGGAAAGGATAGAAAGGCCTGCCCAGGTCTGCAGGGGATCTGCCATCCCCAGCAGTCCTGGAAATTTTGCCGACAGCTGCCAAAATGTGCCTGGGGCAGCACAGCGTCACCTTTTGAATTCCTCTCAAATCTGAAATGAAGCTCAGGAGAACCAATGCACAGGGTATAACCAGACAATAAGAAAATGAAAAAAAAAAAAAGAAACACAAGAAGATAGGGACTATGTTTATTTAAACCATAGCTAAGATATTTATGAATCTAGGTGTCTTACAAACCCTGTGCTCAAATGATAGACCAAGTGACATTAGGAGGAATGCTTTCTATCTGGTTGAAGTCAATCTGGCATGGTATAACTACAAAATTCAATACAGCAATGAATGCAACTATTTTCAGTACTCTCAGCTTATTTTGCCCATTCATATGTGACTGGTTGGGAGAGACATTTTTCCAAAACCTCGTGATCCAGACAGTCTAGAAACACCAGTATGCCCACAAGCAAGAGTTTTCCCTTTTGCTACTGTTTATTTTCACTTTGTGCTGGAGGAACGTAACACACATTTCTGTCAAGTCACATGGTAGCAAGTAGGCTCAAACGAATGCTCATCCTAACAATAATGTCAGAAATAACTCTTTTTTCCAAATGGCAAATTTTAATTGCTGGCTTAATCTAGTGTGATAACAAGATGGAGGCTTTAGGCCTCAGTGCATCAAAGCATTTAAGCATGTGCTTAAGTATTATTATACTTAATGAGACTTAAGTCTCTGCCTAAGTGTTTAGCTAGTTCAGTGACTTAATACATGAACTGTGGAGTAAACATTCACTGATTAAGTCAGACTGCTGATAGTATGATTTCAGAAAATAGTGTCTAAATAAAAACTTCTAAGTGTAAAGTTTAAGACTGCAAGGGAATTAGCAGGCTGAAGAGCAAAATAAAACTCTTAAAATCCGTGAATGAACTTGTCACTATCACGAGCATTCTCTCAAAGGAGGAGTTGACTGGCATACTCCCATACAAAACAGAAACAGTGAAAAGTTACGAAATACCATCACACAGCAGAATCCAGCAAGTCAAATTAAGAAAATACCTTCTGAGAAGATAAGGTCGTCTCCAAACGGTAGTCAGGAAACAAGTCACCTCCCATCAGTAGAGATCCCGTAGCGTACAGGGATGGCTGCCATCTGCAGTCACGCAAAAACACTTGATGTCTGAGCAGGAAGACAGGCACCTGGACCTCAAGAGAGCCTTCGGGTAGTCTGTGATCCAACCCAGCCATTTCAGAGTACAGTATTTACATATTTTCCTGCAATTCTCTCTGTAGTTTGCCCAGCAGTCTCCTATTTTCCCATTTTTCTCAAAAAAAAAAAAAACCAAACTTTTTTGATAATCAGTAGGAGAAAACCTAATAATAAACTTTGATAATCAGTAGGAGAAAACAGAGCACTGACTGTATAGCTCATCATTTACAAATTTGGAAAAGCAGAAGTAAGGGATTTGTGCATAGCTTTGACTCTGCCTGTTGCTCACACATAGATAGAGATGTGTATGTGTATATACACACATACAGATATTTGCAGAAGCTTGGTACTACTACTCCTGTAAAGGAGTTCCTGTAAAACCAGGTAATGTTTAAACCCCCCAAAAAATGTAACACAACGTATTTGTTACCAGTACTAAAAGTGATACTAAATTGCAGCATGGCTATTTCCACAAGCTTACACTTGGGATTTCTGATATGATTTCCACAGTAAAATGAATTTAGAAATCAAAATAGAGATAAGAAGCACAAACCTGGGGTATTTAAAGCTATAGGAATTTTGCTATTGACTTCAGATTGACAAGGAGTACAGTTGGAATGAAAATTATTTTTTGTTGGGATGTACAAATCACTGAAGGGCATCAAGTAACTCTGAAAAATCCAGAAGGGCTGTGTGTAGTACACATCTATTTGCAAGTTCCTCATTCCCTGAAGTGGTATGATTTAAAAAGCTAAGCATTCATTTCAAGGAAGTTTGCAACTTAAATCTTCCAGTTAGTAAAGTTTTGCAACTAAATTAGTGAAGAATAGAAGATTTAAAACACATTTGTAAAACAAATCCTGCAGCTGTATAGCCAGGCCCATAGAGGGAAGTTTTTGTATTAACTTTACTTGAGAAAGAGATTGTGCTTTTGTGACTTTACAACATCATTTCTCACTGGAAGCTGGCAAGTATGCAAGTTCCTTTCACAAACCTAAGTCATCTGCACCAATATAGGCTAGTTAAGATGATTTATTTGGATTTCCTTCAAGCTTTTGACAAGATCCCTTACTAAAAAAAAAATCCTGTAAAAGCTGTGCAGTAGAAAAGTAGTGTTGTTCTCTGTTGTAAAAAGTGAACTGGGAGACGGGAACTCCTGAGCTCTCATTGTATTTCCTTTGATCTATATGCCCTGTTCATAATAAGCCTGACACTTATTCCTTCTGTGGCTTTGGGCAAGTCATATAATCTCTCTGCCTCATTTTCTTATCTTGGGGGGTATTGCATGGATTAGTTAGTCAATGTTTGTAAAGCAGCTGAAAGAGTATTGACCCGATTCTCCCAGGGAAGCAGGGACACTCAGCTTCTTTGGAAGTTGTGACCAATAAATTCTAAGGCTTGCTACAGAAAATAAACACCAGAAGAAAAATGAACCCAGCCTTGACACAGACTACACCTGGTTTAGTTTGTCTTGCTCCTGAAGAAGGCTGCACACACCATCTCCCTTCCCACAGCTGTGAAAGGAGCCCAGGACCTCCCCAGTGGTGTTTGGCATCCTTCAGATTTGGGGCTGCAGCTGCTGGTGAGAAATGGGGGGGAATGGACCCCTCCCAAAGGGGTCACTGAAACCTCTCCCAACAAGTGTTTGCACTGGTGAGCTGGCAGAGGAAAATGAACAGTGAGTGAGTGACACTTGCTGATGGTACTCATTGTCCCATGCAGTTGAAGAGGATTGTGAGAAGCCTGAAATGAATTAAAAAGCATTGATGTATCCTGAATTTGGAGATGACTGATGATCAAATGAAATTTATCTTGGACAAGGTAATAAACATTGGCAAGGTTCTCTCTGTGACCTCATTGATTTTAGTTTGATTTAACTTTGGCTTGAATTTGCTGCATAGTCACAATCAGTATGTTTCTATGTCTATCTGTGTGATAGCTCAGAGAAGTAACTGAGAGAGGATTGCTCCCATGCTAGGCATCGGTGTGGGTGGTTTAGCTGCTTATTAAGTAAAAAAAAAAGGCAAATTGAGAATGTCATTCTTTAAAACTAAAAGACAATTCAAGAGAGAAAATATCATGGCCAAGCCATTGATAAGTGGCAGGAAATTCTCAAGCAAAGGCAAAGGAATATTTTCTCAGTATTTATAATCTTTCCTAATCATTTTGGATACTGCTTTTCTTTGTTGGCTGATGTCAGGAGAGCAAAGGTAGCTGCTGCTGCATTAGCAAAACTCTGTGTTTTCTGCTGCAGAAGAGAAATGTAGGACACAGAGGGATAATCCAGTTTTACCAATATGAGTGCATACGCAGTAGTAATTTTTCACTTTGGAATAGCTGTTTGTGTGCACAGGTAGTGTAGTTGCAGAGAGAGGAGAAGGCTGTCAATTGCCTTGACACAGAGTCCTATTCCTTTCTTTACACCAGCAACTATGCCAGCCGCATCAAGCCATTGACTCTTTGCCAGCACTGTTTGCTATTATATCTGTCAATAGAGTGTTCCTAGTATAGATGTGGCCTTGGCAGCAACACTTGCTTCCCAGTGTGTACTTGTGAGACACCTCTTTCATGCCACCTTCCTTGAACTGTTTTTGGATTTATATTTATGTCGTTTCTTTCACAGGAGCTTCCTTTTAGCATGTAGACTCCATGGTTCCATCGCTCACAAGAGGACTGAAGACTGGAAAAAAACAATGACAAAACACAAAGCAGGCTAGCAGCAGGTTGGCTGACAAGGCAGGACTTCTCTCAACCTGTCTCATGCTGGTCAGGATGGAGAAGAGTTGCCTGGAGGTATATATGGGAGTACTGCCTTTGCATGAACTAGCACAGCAATTTTCAGCAACTGTGGCACGAGAGGGAGAGTTTTGCCAAATGGGCGTTTTTCCCTGGCAGACATTTTCAGTCTCTGCCTTAGGAGATGACTGCGTCTATTTTCACAGGCAGTCAACTAAAATCCTCTTTAAATTTGCAGGTCTCTTCATGTCCCCCTAGCAGTTGTGACAGGACCAGCAAGGCATGGATTAAAATATCGATGAGCTTCTGGCAAGCCACTATTTTTGACCAGGAAACAAACAAATAAGGATTGTGATGAGGCCTCAATTTTTGTACCCCTGACTACTATCGCTACCCGAAAACCTACTGTTGTCTATCACTGCTCAATGTTCACAAGTGTATTTTATAAAACTGAGTATTAGGACATTACTAAAGTGTAAAAATTACTCTTATAACTGCAGCTGGGATGTGTACACTACATACAGAACCAAGAGCAAAGCACATAGTAGCTTATGCACCTTTCCTCCTTTGCATAAACTCATCCATCAAGTACGGACAGAGCAGCCCAGCTCCTGTAAGGTCCTT
This sequence comes from Tetrax tetrax, assembly GCA_009806455.1. NCBI lineage: Eukaryota > Metazoa > Chordata > Aves > Otidiformes > Otididae > Tetrax > Tetrax tetrax. The sequence goes on along the minus strand of WHYT01013872.1, from coordinate 174,218 downwards.
GCAAACCTAGGAATTGAAAATGATGTAAAATTGGTATGAGGTGAAAAACTGCTGCTTTTCAGGAAGCAGCTAGGAGAAAAACAGCCTTGATTTAAAAGTAGCCTTCTCCAAATTATTCCAAACAGAAAAGTACAGCTGCTTTCTGTGAATTCCTGTTTCTACAAAGAGAGAGCAAGAGGATGCTAGCAACATCAGTTTTTCAAAGCTCACACATAGCACTGGATGCGTAGGGTAATTTCTGTCACACAGAAGTATGTCACAAACTATAATACACTTTTGTTCCAGAAAGGGAATGTTTCAGACAATTGCTGCTTCTTTCGCAGAAGGATAGAGAGCATCTCTTTCAAATATCCTTTTTGAAAGATACATTTACTCTACAATGAGTCTAGAAAATTAATCTTGTTCCAGAATCTGTGGATCACTGATTACAATCAGTGTTTGTAGGTCTAAAACCTTGGAGCAGATGTTTTCTGAAGGGTGGATGCAATAACAGCTCTGTTCAAATTCTACGATCTGCCCCTTTCTTTTTCCAGATCAGCTGACAATCTCAGACCAATATACACACGCCCAGACCTTGCGCTATTCAATACACAGACACAAATCCAGATTTCACAGCCTTAATTTCTCTTGCAGCTGTATTGTGTATCCCTTTGAAATATTCCCTCAGTTGAATAGGATGGTTTATTGGGTAGAAATTCACACTTCAAACAACTATCTCGATTATGCCGGTATCTCACACTTTCTGGAAGAGGGTGTTTAGAAATATAGCTACATTGAAAGAGAGAAGAGTAACAGCAATGTCAATTTTATCTCTGAAAATTCATGATACAGTTGAGTAACACTTCTGAGAGTGCTGATTGTAATTCTAAAAATCCAAGAGGGAAGGTTGTCGGTGTGTTTTGTTGTCAAACAACACCAAATACCTCTGCTCATTGTCTCTGTGTATTTAGGTGTACTGAGGGAATAATTTTTACAGATAGGAAGGCAAAGATATTCTGTCATCCAAAGGATGCGCAAAGAGATACACTGACATAAATTTCCATGGTGCTCTGAAGGTACTTTTGTTGTATTATTGGGCTTCTCTTGAGCAGTTTTGGCTCAGGCAATAGGACCATGAAGTAAAGCTGAGCAGTTCTGCACTAGACGAACTGAGAATGAGGCAAATTATACTACCTCTAGAAACTGTGGTTTTTGTTATAGGGCACTGGAACATAAAATAGCAAAACCAAGTTAATCAAATGCTTGTTTTTCTCCTTATCGATTTCCCTTCTCCTGCAACATACACACACATACACTCACACACACACTTTACCCTCTTTTCCTCAGCTTAGTCTTTAATTAGAATGACTTGAGCAGTTAAATGGGAATGATCTTAGAGCAATTTGTACAATCTCATGAGATACATTATCAGTTATGCCCTAAATTCCTCACACTTTATCTGAACAGTTCAACAAACTGAAGTTTCTTCCATATTCAGCCCTGATGGTATTTCACACAATCCAGCCCAGAAAAGCTTCCAGTGACTGTAAGGGTGCATTAGTCCTTTTGTAAAGTGTCCTCACTAATCTGAATAAAACATCTGGCTTGCACTGGGAGGAGAGATTTCAAATGTACAAAGAGGAAATCCAGTCAAAAAAAACCAAAAACTGCAGGAGCAAAGATGAACTCTGTTCTGCTCTCTGCCCTCACAGGTTGTACAGAACTGGTCCTTTCCCACCTATTTTGCAGCAAAGACAAATTTTCCGTGCAACAAATGTCTGAAAGCATGAAACAAAGCCATTGTGGTACTGTTGCCTTATCCCCCTCAGAAAATCACCAAGCAAGCAGAGGGGCTGCTTTCTAGGGGCAGGAATAACTGGAGAGGGAAAAGGGAAGCAGAGAACAACAGAGGAATGCAGAGAATTTCCCAAAGTTTATTAAAAATGCATATATACATAGGAAGCAATGACACCAGGGTTCACACTTTCAATCCTGCGCACTCAACGATAATATTCTAAACCCGTCTTTTTTTTACCTATCCACAAATGTAGTGATTTGCTGGAGATCTTAGCATCTCCAGGTCTCATTGCTGGCAGAGGGACTTAGGCATGCCAAAGTGTCTTCTGAAATACACCCCTGGAAGACCTCCAAAAACTTGAAGATAGACTTTCTGTGAAACTACTCTGTGATCCTTTCATTACCCATACAGTCTGTATGGGTAACGTATGCTTATCCGTGTCTTCACAAGGGACCCAGAAACTGACAGGACATTTTGGTACACTAAAAATTATGTTTCTGGAGAATAATCCAGTTCAGTCTGGAAGTTTTCATACCAATGATAGAATTATACAAATGACCTTCCTCTCCCACTCTAGTGATGCTGCTTCTCCTTAAATCAGCTACTCACAGACCCTAGTCTCATTCTCTGAAGCAGATAACTATGTAAGCTTGGAGTTCAAGATATTTTGGCGCTGTGATGCAGAGAGAGACATCACCTCCTCTTACAGTGCAGGGCTGTCATATTTGGGCAGCTGAGGGGAGAACAAAGGGACCCACATGGAAATCCATCACTACTTCTGTTTCTGTATGCATTTGCATTGCCTGACACGGAGACAACCTCACAACTGGGAACTGTAGTGGGATATGGAAATACTTTTATTCAGCTTCCAGTTTTTAACTAAGAGCAAAAGGGCCTAAATAGTGTAAGTGGTAAGTAAGGACTACTTAGAAACAGGGCAGAAGTACTTGTTGCTGCATTAGTTCAGCCACCTTCCTGCAGTAGACCCATGGCTTGATTCCCTGCTATTCTCACAAGCGCAGAAGAGATGCTATTGCATCGGCAACTTCGCTGTTTGACATGGTCTGAGCTTTTCAATCCATTTCACAGTTAAATAACAAAATCTATTTCTTCAAACATTGCATCAAAATGTTACCGGTAATAAAGAAAAAATACATTCTTTTCAACATTCCTTGGGGAAAACAAATCTGGAGAAACTGTGTTCATATATCTGCCCCTTCAAATGCAATATAAAATCCTTTCTATTTTCCTAAAAAGACAAAAGAGCCGCTGACAAAATATCTAATGCAGGCAACTGTTGCTAGCTTTTATTTCCACACCTAGCTGCTCTTCTTAATACTTTTGAAACAAGATTGCAGCACATGTGAAGCCTATGGAACTGCAGGAGGGAACTTTCAGAAGATCGAGCTAACATGAGGGCCTTCCTGAGAAGAGCCTCTGTACTTTTTTCCAGACAGGATTACAACTGAATCAGAAATAATGCCCTTTAGCAAGTGGACATGTATGATCTGTAGCCGTTGGAAAACCTGCCTTTTCAAAAGCTGCGCTTTTCCAAACTGTTAACATTGACAATGATACTGCAAAACTACTAGAGTTTTCCAAAGGCTAATTATGAACAGGCGATGATTTGAAGAAAAAATCAGAAATCAAATATTGAGCTCAATTTGAGCTCATTAAGGTTGCTGTTCAACATCGGTAAAATATTCATAATGCACAAACACAATGTATTTTTATGTAAACCTGTTTAAAAAAAGATAACTCCAAGTAAAACAGAACAGAATTTGGTTTAATGTGTTTTCCTTTGTATGCCAATAACCTCCGAGCAGTTAATAAAGGTAAACCTTGCTAACTTATTTAGATATACGTGGCAGACCTTATGAGTTATATTGATCTCTTGTGAACTCTCCCAATGACAAAAACTCATACCTAGATCAGAGCAGGGCCACACCAGCAGTAAATTCAAGCCTGAGTTAAGGCAAGGAAGGCTGCAGATGCTGAAAGCTGTGAGAAGGGAGAATAAGCAAAGCCAGGGTCTTTCCTCTCCTCTCCTGGGAAAGTGCTATGGAAATGTTTAATTTGCAGGTGAAAAGAGATGCACGTAGTACTTCAGCATAGCAGTTAACATAGACTTTTTTGAGAATTCTTCCATTTTATTCACGTGGGTTTGTATTTTTTACCACCGTGTAGAGGGAAGGACGAGACTGCAGCCCCATCGTGATATGACAATGAACACATGGAGGCAACAATACCCACCCAAAATGGCTTGCAGCTACTCCAGTGGGCATTTGCCCTACCCCACAAAAGCGATGCGAGGCTTAAGCCCATAATTATCTGACTCGGAGATGAAAGTTTTACCAAATGAGCCATCTTGAGGTAATAAATACATTTTCTTACTTCTTAAGAATATACACCTTTTCTTATCTAGTGCTGACATCATTTGATAAACTCATTGCTGCAGGTAAAATAACAGCACGAGGATATTTTTCACATTTCTAAAGGATGCTACTTGCTGTTTTTCTTCACCTTTCTCCACAATAGCCACTTGCAAGTTTAAAATTAAAATTTGTTCCTTTACTGATTTTTTTTTTCCTCCGTATTATGCAGGTCGCTAATGAGTGCCAGGCTGCTGGCATTGCTTTGTTTATTTATTAGAAAGAGAAGAGCAGTGAAGCATTTAAAACCATCACATACAAAGAGCCATAAAAATTTTTGTAGTGATACACTGTAAGATAGAAATAAACTCAGGTCAAGAAATACGTCTACTGAACTTTGTAAAATGTTTCATCTAGCAAACTTCAAAAATTTTCTTTATTGTGTTTTAATTAACAAGCCGTGAGAATTTTTATGTTATTAAACCAGATTTAAGCACTTAAAAATTACTCTGTGGCTAAAGCTGCCTACCATTAGGAAGGGCTGCGGCGACCCTGTCCCACACAAATCCAGCTGGAGAAGGTATAAATAGTTGAGGGGAGTTTTTTTTCTCTTAGATGCTATTGGTTTTTGGAAGAGTATTAAAAATAAAATTTGAAGGTGAAGCCATGTTGAGTGTTTCTTGGTGCATATAAGTGTGTGGTTACTTAAAGTTCTTCCTTTTAATTTCTGTCAGCCGTTCCTGGTTAATTAACCTAACATATTTGTAGTCTTTATATCGCAATGACAAAGCATTCACAAACGGTGCGGTTCCTACGTGAGATGCCCTACCACGTTATTATGCTTATTATTGGAAAAGAAGAGGAAGGGCAAAATGAATGTACTGGGTTGGATGTGTTTTTAAGCGAGAGAATTAGTCATTCCTTAGGCTGCAGCAACTGCCTTAGGAGAAAAAGGCAATTGTTATATTTTGCATTGCATTCTTTAAAATACCAAAACCATACAATATAAAGTTAATTGTAGGTATTCGCCAGACACGTCTGGTTCCGTTCAGGGGCTTTATCGGGCAGTTTTGGCCTCACAGCCTGGTCTTTTTCACAAGAAATGTCAGCAAAGTCTCAGAATTAATGGACTGTGAAGTGCTCAGAAACATATCGTTTCACAAAAGTATACCGCGAGGATGTGACACTAATGGGAGGTGACCCACGGCTTTATGACAAAATAGCCCACTCTTAACAACAACCACAAAAAATGAATACAGCTTCCATGCACAGCAGCTTTGCACAAAGCAACACAGAATGGAGTGGGAGGTGAAGAACTTTAGAAGAAGGGAACCCTGATCAAGAATAAGATTGGTAGTTTATTTGGTTATCCCGAGGAGCTGTAAACTCCCGGCTGAAGAAAAGGGAAAAGGCAAGGCTCCTTCTCAGCTGGATAACTGGAGAAGGAAAGTTAGCAGCGTTTGAGAGCAATGTCACATGAACATGGTAAATTCCTGGATTTGCTTACATGGATTTGTTTCCTTTTAATTTTGCTGCTTTAAAAAAGAATTAAAAAAAAAATAAAAAATGCAGTGCAACTCCTTCAATCTTTTTGCAATTCTGCATGGTTGAACATTTGAAATGAGTCTGCGTATCACCCCCAGGCATTGATTCAGACTTGATTGGGGCAAAGCAGACTCCATGTGCTTATTTTTATACACGTCATTTGGGAAGTTATATAGCCAAGGGAACAGAAAATGTGTTGCTCCACTGCCAAATTATCACATATCCCACGATCAAAACGGGAGGTGATCCTAATCAACAAGTTGTGCGACCTCAGTGCAATGGCAATGTCAGGTCAGCTCGGGAAAGTGAAGAGACAGACCTAAATACAAATAAAAAGAAAGGGAGAGACAGAAAGAGAGAAAGAAACAACCAACAATCCTTATAATTATCATCATCTGCTGCTTTTCCCTCTTCTGGCAAAGAAACACTCCATCCATTTGCAGAAATCGCCCGCGGAAACGTTACATCAAAACTAATCACAACGATTAAAATCAGCTTTTCTGTGCAAGAGGAGAGTAAAAAGCAAGTTGGAGGCTGGAATGAGACTGTTTTTTCCACCAAAAAAAAAATCCGAAAAAAAAATACACGCGATATATATATCTCTATCTATATGCACGTTTCGAAGGAGATCAATTTTATGCCCGTGTGATCAGTTAATTTAATTTAACTTTTATTTCGGAGATTGATTCAGACTGGAGGTAGAGACATGAGCTAATTGTATCCTGATCCTTGCCTTGAGGGGTTTCAAAGCCCTGGAGCAACTATTCTCTGTATTTTGCTCTGTCTACCTTAGCCAAGCTATTGCATTTCTCTCTGGTGTAGCGAGGAGAGCAGACCGCTGCCGGGAGAGAGAAATATCGGAAGTGTGAGTTGGGGGGGTGGG
>WHYT01013872.1:49818-132250 GCA_009806455.1 Tetrax tetrax | reverse complement strand
TCCAGTTCTGAAGTCCCCAACATAAGAAGGACATGGACCAGCTGGAGAGGGTCCAGAGGAGGGCCACAAAGATGATCAGAGGGCTGGAGCACCTTTCCTATGAGGACAGGCTGAGAGAGTTGGGGCTATTCAGCCTGGAGAAGAGGAGGCTCCAGGGAGACCTTATAGCGGTCTTCCAGTACCTCAAGGGGGCCTACAGGAAAGATGGGGACAGGCTGTTCAGTAGGGCCTGTTGTGATAGGACAAGGGTAATGGGTTTAAATTAGAGGGAGGTAGGTTTAGACTGGATATTAGGAAAACTTTTTTTACAATGAGAGTTGTAGAGCACTGGCACAGGTTGCCCAGAGAGGTGGTGGATGCCCCATCCCTGGAAAAGTTCAAGGCCAGGCTGGATGAGACTCTGAGCAACCTGATCTAGTCAGGGATGTCCCTGCTCCTTGCAGGGGGGTTGGACTAGATGACCTTTGAAGGTGCCTTCCAACTCTAGCCATTCTATGATTCTATGATGCTATGACTGGTCCAGTAACAGAAAAGCATGCCTTTGTTAACTTCCTAAGAAAACCTTAAAGTATCTCGTTGAAGCTATGGATTATGCAGAATCACTTAATATAATTTTTAGAGGAACTTTAAAAAAAGTCTTTGGTAACTTTTGCCATAAGATGCTGTTAAGAAAATCTAGCAGTCATGAGGTGAGATGTAAAATTCTGCCCTAGCATCTGTTTTACAAAAGTTAGTTATCGCAGGAAGAAAGAGTGAAAGGTTAGCAAGGATGGCACAGGGTACCCACAGATAGACCCTAGAGGTGATCTTTGGTGAGTTATCAGAACAATAAGCTGGGACATTTGGAGGTAATGACATTGTCAAAACTGTCTGGCCCCCTTGGTCACCCAGGGCAAAACAAGACTCTGAAGAGTAACTTGGGGACCGAAAGGAGGAAGATAAGTTTCATTTTTTACTTTGGTGACACAGAAAGTGACAAATGTCAGAAGAAATATTTTTAGTTCTCTGCATACACCATCAGCTTATGAGAAATCTCTTAAAGCCTTCTTTTATGTGTCACATGAGAGCAGAGCAGTGGTGGAAGGGGCAGATTGTGGTGCCCGGTTGCTGAAGGCAGAGCTGCAGAGGCCGCAGACAGCACCGGGACCCGCAGGGTGGTGAGAGGGGGCTCCTGTAATGCAGCCAGGCTCCTCGCCCTGTGCTGGGGGGCTGGCCAGGACTGGGGGTACAAAGGACTGGGCTGCAAGGAGAGAGCCTCTGGCCTGAGTGAGCAGATCTGGTGCTGGGGATTAAAATAAGTTTACTTAGAGAATGTTAGAATTAATTGTGTGATTGCTTAGACGTAAGCTAAATTATAATCAAGTGTGTGTTTGCTTGAAGTTAGGTTGAACTGTAGCTTATAGCTTAGCATGAGTAGACCTTGTTTGAAACTTAGCATAAGTGAACTTCAAATGAACTCTGTTCGTTAGCATGGCTGGCTAAGCAGAGGAGGTAATAAAGGAGCACAGGATATCCTACTCTGCAAAACAAAGGGAAGCAAACTCACAACTCAAGGCGAAAAACAGGCAGCAGATGACGAAGGAGACCTTGGTAACTTTTACTGAGGGGCTCTAGGGCCCAGTCCAAGACAGAAAATAAGGAAACTAAAGACCAGCTGAAAAGCTTTGAAGATAAGGAGACAGCCTGCCTAGTGACCCAGAGGGGACTCAATGGGTAGCAAGAAGCCCCCAGGCTCTGAAATCCTATTGGACCAAGTGTTGTGTGGGCAGCGCTTGAATAGGAGCGAGAAGACCCCAGCCCTGAAATACCATCAGAATAACTGTTATGTGAGCAGTGCATGAAGAGCGCATGGTGGGTGGGAACTTAGATTCTGAAGAGTGTAATTGTCCAGGGGTTTCTTTGTTCTGGGTCCCTCACAGGAAGGGCCCAGCTTGAGCTGAAAAAAAAACTGTCTGTGTGGCAAAAGCCAGGGTCCAAACTCTTCATTACAGTTGGAGCTAAGTCTGTAAGAGTCCTGGGAAGGAGTTTAGGAAGCAAGCGAGTCCAGTCTGAATCCCATGACTCAGCAGAAAGATCTTCCCAGACTCTTCTTTAACTTACTCTGTTGTACGAAAGGAACCTAAAATGGACAAAACCACAGAGGCATGGAAGTCACCACCTGGCTGTGTGAGAGCTGGTTTGTTTGGAGAGAAGACTGAGAAGATGATAAACAGAGACCATATAACAAATACAAGGCAAGAAATTGTGTTTCATTTTACTCCTTCCTAATATTAGGAAAAAGTTTTTGTGACAGTGTTAGTTTGTGAGAAAGGAACACATGTTTTTCCTGGAAGACTCTGCTTTTCTAAATTTCTGCCCAGAACTGGCTGCAGCATCACTCCTGCCTGTTTCCATATGTGTTTCCCTACCTTTGCAAACTAAAAGAGCCAGAGCAGTGTTCTCACAAAGATCAGAAATCCAATAAAACATAAAGCCAGCAAGTCTAAAGCTGATAAGAGGAATTATATTTTGATACTGAATGGAAACTCCATTCAGCAAACACCATTCACCTCAGCATGGCTGGCACAGCAAGGTTCACCTGGACTGGTCCCTGCAAGAGAGACAGGAGAGAATGCAGTGCAAAATTGCAATGCAATCCATTTTTAAGGAGAACTGTACTGGACCCTTCATGTAAAATTAGTACATTTTGTAATCAAAAGGTTCCTTTTGCTGTTCTTGTGTATTTTCCTTCCTTTACTCCTGCAGTGGTCATGTTCTGCTGCAAAATTGTTAACAAAAAATGTTCAGTTTGGCATGGGTTATTTGAAATTTTATCAGTCCTGGGGTTAGAAAGAAAGAAATGAAGAGATACTTGAATAGGGAGAAATTTTAGTTTATGGAAATGAACAGGACATGATTAAAGCACAGAATAAGCTTCTTTCATCTCACAGCAAGTACAGTGTTTGTGGGATGTCAAGATTATGAGTTCCTTGAAGGACTAGAGTTCAAAATACTCCTATTTGTAATTTAGCGGCTACTGGCACTTCAGGGTCCAAGAGTCACCGAGGAAATTACAGAGAAAGAAATAATTTAGAGAAGAAACTAAAAGTTTATCATGACACAAATCACAGTGGAGGAATGCAGTACGAATTTTTTTTCCCACGTACAGTACATGATTTAGTCTGCAAGCTAAGAAGTAATACTACAAAACCTCTCTGCCTAGCCTACAAATCTACAAACAAAATCAATTGAATGTTTCCACCTCTCCCTGGTAGTAATGAGTGACAGTATAGGTACAATGTAGGGGACTTGAGGGTGATATCGCCAACACTGATTTTTTTTCTTATTTAGCTAAAAAAACCAAAGGTCTTGTTTTGTCCTTTTTAATCACTGACCCCAGTGAATGCTTTGTTCTTGCTCTTACGGAGTATTTTATAAGAAACTGCATTTGAAAGCCCAGTATTTGACTTAAGTTTTTGTCGAACAGGACTGATAGTCGTAGATACAAAATGGCTGACTCGTGAGAGTGCCAAGATGCCAGGTCTTATATGGGCCACCAGAAAATAAGAAACATTCAATATGTGATGAAATTCCTACTTCCCTCTTTTACAGAGACTGCTAGGGTAACACCTATTGCTAAGTGCACATGAGAACGGGAGAGCAGAAAGAGAGCAGCCAGATCAGAGTTTTCTCTTCTGTTCTCAAGGGTAGATCATGTAATGTCCATAGGTGGGTGTGCATCTTTAAATATATTCTGAGTATTAATGAACTTGGCATTCATGTCTGCCAGCCACAAAATAGCAATCTGCGAGCTGCTCAGAGCTTCCTTTGCTGTGCCAGGGTTTTCTTGGAGGTTCTCAGAACCTTGTAGAATTAGACACACACTGAACAAAACCTGCTGTATTCAGCTGTGCATGGGGAGTTCCCCTGTTTCCTTGGTTATCTATTACATTTGTAAATAGAAGTTCTGCTGAAGGCTTTAATGAGTGCTATCAATAATTTCTTCAATCCATAAACTGATCACAGAGCAGAGTAAAACTGATTGCTAGATAGAAAATGCAACTATGTCCCAGTAGAATGGCAAAGAGAACAGCAGGAGTCATTGTCCTAAGGCAAAGAAATGAATACCAGGGTCTGTCCAGAAGTTAAAACCGAGCAGGTGAAGCATCCCATAGTCACATGTTGAGGAGGAAAGGGCTGCTTGTTGTACCATGCATTTATGAAAGGTTGTGGGTAGGCAGTTAAAAAGAGAGAAGTGCTTTTGTGCTCTGTTCTGACAGAAATGAGAGAAACCAGTGCCCAAAGGACACAGATTTACCTGGAGAGGCAGCCATGGAAATTGTGAACATGTTTCCATTGTGCTCAGGAGAACCTGCTCTTTTGCTTGGAGCAGATGACACCAAAGGTTAATTTAAAATGATGATTACTTGAATAGAATAACCACAATGCAAGGTAATGATAGTCATGATAATGGCAACCTCTTCTGCTGCATTTTTTTATCAGCAGATTTCAAAGCTTCTGTCAAAGGAGGTATTTAACTTTGAATGCATTTTACGGAGAGGGAAACTGCTGCAGAGAAGATGGAGTGACCTATCCCAATTCAGCCAGGAGGCATTTGGCTGAGTCAGGCATAGAAACCAGAGTGCCAGCCCGATGGGGAAGGCTTCATAGAACAACATGGAACCAAGGAGAAATGGGAACAAAGTCTCCTCATTTCAGCAGTGAGAAGCACCAGCTGCCTTATTCACCATTTCTTTAGAATATTAGTACACACTTTTTTTTTTTTTTAATATGAGTATTTGATTAGTTATTGAGTTTGCTCTGCAGTTCCTCTACAGGATGAAAACAAACACTTAAACAAGCCTCTCCTGCCAACCCCACCCAACACCTACTCAGTTACAACAGATGGATGAGTGCCATAGACCAGATGTCAAAATGATACCAAATTTGACACTGCACAAGAAACTGTAGCACACTGCAGAAAAGAACTGCTCCCACGGTATCATTATTTAAATGCCAGATTGCACTCATCCCTATTAGAAGTGGTGTGCACAGAACCCAGACAGCAAAGCCTGTAGTCGCTGCCACAACCTCTTGAAATCTTTCCACCCTTTCCACCTTTTTTAATAGTCTTGCCTAAATTTTGTTGTCTTCCAAGGGTGGGAAGGTTTACTAAAAAAGGATATAGAAATACCTGGCTGGAGTCCAACAGGGATGGGCTGAGTGTCTCCTTGGAACAGATTTGATTACACCTGCTTTTGTAGTGCCTAGTAAATAAGGCCACTCAAGGTGCTCCTTGCTGCCCTTGGACACTAGCCTTGAAGGACAGGTGATCTCTCTTCTGAGATACTGTCCGTTTCTGAAAGATGAAGAGATCCAGATGCAGCATGGACAGGGAAATATATATATGTGAAGAAGGCATAAACCTTTGACGTTTACATAGGTGGCAGCTTCATTCAAATATTTTATATAATGTTTCCCCCAATTTACCACATTAAATCTGAAGTAGGGTACCCTTCTGAGCAAATCTGAAGGCCTTGCAGATTGGATAGATGGCCCAGGGTTACTGGGCTTTCCAAGAAGATTGGTCACCCTTGGTAAGGTTGGACAATATCTGAGCCAGGTGAGCTCTCCTGGAGCTCTGGAGCATCTGTAGTTGGTACCACAGAGTTCGGAGATGCCTGAGGTAAAAGAGGTGCCTCTGCAAGCCTGGTTTGACTTCACTCAAAGCAACAACCTTTGAAAACAGACACGTGTACAGTGGGACTCGTACGCTCCTTCCTAGAGAGTCTCAGCAGTCCGGACAGGGAACATGTACAAAGCAGTTGTCCAACGAGAAAAGTTCTGTCAAAACTGAAGCTTTTTGCTAGAATGCATCTGTTTTGATGAAATCCTGAGCAGGAAAGGTTTCTCAGTTGAACTGAGGGTACAAATGACCTAGAAATGCCAAAAGTCTGCTGATTCAAGCAACTATATGGGACAACTTGAACACCTGGAAGCTGTATGAGAAGTTCCCCACTCTGAACTGAGTGGTTTTCTTTTTGTCCGAATGAGGATTTGAAACCTCAACATCTTATGGAAAGTGAATACCATTTCCCAGACATAGTTGTAACTGTCACACTGTCCCCATGCTGGAAGAGGAAAGAGAGGAAGTCCAGAGAGGACTTCCATAAAGGAAGTTTTGTATAAAGGAAAGGAAGTCCAGAGAGATCATGGCTGAAACTGTCTACTAATTTTAAGTTTGAGCTGCCGAGTGTCTATCTCTTTTCAGAATATTTAGGATTTTTGTAGCATTCTGCCCCAGTTGTATGCAAGGAGTTCTTAGCTCTTTCACAAATGAGATCTCTAGTGATTCAAGTCAGGCACCCACAGCATAAAAAAGAGGCTCTTGGTGTCCACTTCAGTTTGATTTCAGTGATTAGTCCAGTGTCTTAACGTAAGAACTTTGTGGCAGAGCCAGGGATAGAATCAAAGGATGTATCTTCAGCTCCAGGCAAATCTGCAGACAAACTGTCAGACTACAGATGCCTACTCAAAGAATCCCATCCATCCTGGGCGCAGAATGAGGCAAAGGCCTTGTAGAAAAAAAAGAGGATGTGATTAGATCATTAAGAGCAAAAGAAAATGCGGCAGTAGAAGAAGAAGCATATCCATGCTGGCTTTGATCTAACTGGCAGGGAAACGATTTTATTGTAGATGTGGCTGTATGGAAGACTCCAGTGTTGGGTGACTTGCATTAATGTCACACTCTTAGTTTGCTGAGCAAACTTACCGTATTCTCTTTGGTGCCCACAAACCCTCAGCAACATAATAGAGTTAGGATCCATCTTCAGATCAAAGCTAAATCATGTTCCTGCGGCCTTATCATGTTCTCTTTATTTGCAGCGTGCTCGTGGGTCACACAAGGCAGGCATGACCTGAAATACCAAGGCACTACATGTAAAATAATGGCTGGTCTTTGGCAGCAAAGTCAGGAATTGTACACATTTTTAGTATTCTATAAGATTTTTGCTTTTTACCACTGTGGATTTTTGCTTTTTACCACTGTGCAATCTTAAAGAATATAATCTGTTTTAAAATCCTTATAGTATATCTGTGTATTCCTGCATTTTAGAGAAACCCTGGTATTATGTCCATAAGGCACAGGAATTAATCCATGTTAATCATTAACTGACTCCAGAACAAAGGCATGTGAATGAAAATTCTTTGTGGATATTGGACCTCATTGCTGTGTTCCCATTGGGGCAGTGACCTCACTATTTTGGCTTGTATCATATTAGCACTGCCTAACACTGTGGAAATTGAGGTGCCAGAGGCATTTAAACATAGTTATTGATTTATGTATGCTTTAATAGTATTTTTTTATGTCACACAATTTTGGAAGCCAAAAGTTTGTAGCATGTCACTCTAATTCCTAAGATGGAAGCAGGATCCATGATGTATCCAAGACCAAAGAAGTGATATCCATTTGTAGCTGCACAGCACTGGGGTGGTGGTGCTCTCATCAGAAAGGTGGTTTCTGTAGGTCATCTTCACAGCAATGCAGCTACATAATGGCGATGAGACTCTATCAGTACAACCGTTGGTCAAAATAAAATGAAAACTCTTCCATTAATCAGTCACATTAGTAAAACCACCAAGAGTAGGCAAGTCCTGAAATGATGCAAGGAAGGCTAGTAACAGAGAATGGAAGGGACCTGGAAGGTCTTTTGAAGGTCTGTAGTTGGTCACTTGTACTAGTTGATTAGCGGATCACTGTCATTTCTTGTAGTAAATATTTTCTTTGAGGCCATTATGTTTAATGAAGTGTTGGAGAGAAAAAGGAAAGTAAAGAAGAACACCAGGCAGTGCATATCAATTCTCCAGGTCATGGTGATAGAAGTTCAAAGAAGGGGCATAGAAGAGGGGTGGTCTGAAGACAAACAGGAGGAAGAAAAAAAAACAGTGGAAGTATGAGACAGAAGAGAACAAATCAGGAAATTACTTGACAGCTGAGGTAGACGAGAAGTGCCAAATACATGTCTCTAGACTGCCCTGAGTTCCCAGTGGAGCCCCCAAGTAGGGGTGCAAATCTACATTTCGATGTTTTCCATCAATGCACTTTCCATCTCATAGTCTGTCCCCAGAGCCAGTTATCTAACCCCCATCATCTAACAGCCCTTCAGGAGCCTCACTAGGTAGCAAGGGAAAGGAGCATCTGAGGCCGTGGTTTCTGTGGCTGAGAAGACTAATTTCCCTTCCTTTAAAGATTTATCTTTTTCACAGTTCTAAGGATGACTGCTCAAATGTTCTTAATCGTGTGTGTGCTTGCCTGATGGGTAACGTGCAAGAGCATTTGGGGACTGTGGCTTTGGTACATGGCAAATGGCAATTAACAGAACAAAATCTGCCTCCGGCAAATTAACCTTGCACAGAATTCTAGAGAGTTTTTTTTCATTGGTTTTGAAGTGACTTTATTTGCTGAAATGCAGGAAATTGAGGTTATAATTTCAAAACATTTGTGGGGATGGAGTCCTTCTTCCCTGCAATGTGCACTTATTTTTCAGTCCTTCTTTCCCACTTCCGTTTGCCTAGGCACTGGCCTGCATCCTTGCCTCTGTGTTGCCTCTGATGTCTGACTCATTATGGCAACAGAAACATCAATGCCAGGCCCAGAAGCGGTACTTAAAAACCTGCTATTCTCTCTCCTTCAAGCTCAAAGCTAACCCAGTTTGTGGCAAATGACAGAAATGCA
The DNA here is from genome assembly GCA_009806455.1 of Tetrax tetrax. Taxonomy (NCBI): domain Eukaryota; kingdom Metazoa; phylum Chordata; class Aves; order Otidiformes; family Otididae; genus Tetrax; species Tetrax tetrax. Next base: position 123,537 of record WHYT01013872.1, on the reverse strand, counting down.
ATCATTTGGCACCTTGTCCATGCATCATCTTCAAAACATGAGACCTTTCTCCTCCGCTTTTCCTAGTCTTTTTCTGTTTGACTAGGCTGTCATAAAGACCACTAACTCTAGGGTGTGGAGTTTAATGCTTTGGAAGGGAAATGACTGGTTTATTGCATTCTTTCTTGGGTTGCCAAGCCTCTTCCCCCACCTCACCTCCCAGTATATTTGCCAGTGCCTCATATCCAGGAATGAAGATTCTCAGGTTTCACAGGGAGAAACAATCATCCATAGCCCTTATGTTTGGGATGGAGGGTAAACAGATAGGGCAGTGGGAGAAGAGGAAGGCAGAACAGGACTTGAAAACAAATGCAATCTGAAAACTCAAACACAGAACTTAAGTGAATACTCTCAAATACACTGTTTAAAAAAAAATAATCAAGGCTTTTTCTCTTTCTTCATGTTTTGTTTGGGAACATCTTGTGGTCATGAATGCTTGAGATTGGCAAGGGCTGGGCAGTGTTGTACCCAAACACTTGCAAGGACACATGGCTGAAAGCACGGAGATTTCCCTGTGCGGGGGAAGCAGGAGATCAGTCCTGGCAAACTGCTGCAGCGCTTGGTGCCACCTTGAGTAGAGCACAACGGCTGTCTTGTGCCATGTGCCAAGGTGAGGAGTTGGAATGTCTTGAGGAGGCAGGCAGGATTATACAAAGATGGAGGAACTTGGAGAAGGATGGGGATGATTATCCTGTCTTTCCCACAGATATTAGCGCTGTCTGCACAGCTGTTTGTATGCCTCCATAGGAACAACAGAGCAGCCCGGGATTCTCCCAGAGAAGTGTGGAAAGTCGTGCACCCAGAGATACAATCACAGCTCAGAGAGGAAGTGGCTTTTCTCCTCTTCTGCTTTGAGGCTGACAGACATGCAGTTTTTTTTCCCACCAATTTTCAGTGGATTACAAAGGAGGAGAGAGAAAGCGGAAGGAGGAGGTAGGAAAAGAGATGTTCAAGATAGTTTTGCGTATTAGCCCAGCAAATATTCTATTCCACCTTTCCCCATCTTTCATCTTCCTGATCCCCATCAACAGAAATCTAGGAAACTGTTTAGGCAGCCTGGGCAGGTATCTCTGCTCATTCCTGAAGGAAGAATAGATGGTGAAGGAGAGGGTAAAGGAGAAAGAACAAGGTGATTTGGAGAGAGTGGAGGACAGATGAGGAGAGGAAGCATTGTTCAAGCTAGGACTGATGGGCAGCATTTCTGTTACCTGGGTGTGATGTACAGGGGAGAGAGGAAAAACTAGGGAGTTTCTCATAGAAGAATAACAGCAGAAAGAAGAGCGCCAGGCCCAGGACATCTATCAGTCAATTTTACCATCATGAGACTGGACTGCCGAGAGTGGCATCAAAGGAGAAAAAGCAGGAGAAGGGGTCTAAGATATATTTCTCCACAGTTACTTTTAATTAGAGTGAACAGTGAGAAACTAGTAGGTTTCAAGAAGGCTTCAAGAAAGGTAAATGCAAGAAGCCTTAAAACCAGACTGCTTGTTCACTTTCAGTTACCTTCAGGGCAAAGTGACCCTGTCTGCCAACAGCAAGACTTGCATGACCTCTGCAAGATGTGTGCCACTCAGCATCACTGTCTAGAGTCCTCATCAGCGTCCCAGGAGAAATCTTCTCTTGCTTCTGCAGGCACAACAAATTTACTTGGCTTTAGTTGTGACACCAGCAGTTTGACTTGAGGCAAGGTTGCTGGAGGTTGTGAGCAGAGCTGTCCTGAGGCTTTAGCAACGCAGGAGCCACTGAGGGCAGCAGATCAGCTTGAGGAAAAAAACACCTCTGGCCACAATTCAATGTCACCTGTGCTAGAGCCCTAGAAAAGGGCCAAGAAAGACTTGCTCCTCCTGCCGCCTTCACCAAGGGAGAGTTGCTGCTGGGAGGGAAAAGAGTCAGATCCCACCTCTTGTCAGCTATGGGTAAAGGAAGTCTGGCTCTGTCACATCTATCCCCTACCTTTTTTGTGTCAAATGTGCTCTGGCCCTGAACACCGTCCACCACTGCCCCTTCATTGGGACAGCAGAGTTCAAATTTATTTGTGCTACTGAGAAGGATTAACTTGTTCTGGGTATAGACCTTATTAATATGCCTGTATGTGCCCATGGATTGTGGATGGATCAGGGCTACAGGGATGCTCCCATGGTGACTATTTCTATCCACGGGGACTGCTGATGGGAAGAAACTGCAGGCAGCCAGACCACATCTTCTTCTGTAAAACGCTCCTCTCAGCAAAGTCTAGGATGGATTGCACACAGTCTGACAACAGGATGGCTTTAGGGCTGTAAGTGTTCAGATAATTGCCAACAGACTCAGGGAGCACACAGGGATTATTGGAGGAAAGCGCAACCTGAGTGGGAGTAATTTCAGAACTGCTTCATATTCTTCTGTAGTCCAACTCCAGCCCCCTCACCTTTTCCTGTCATTCACTGTTGTTCCAGCTTATTTTCCTTGGTTAACCCAGCCCTGCTCTGACATCCTGGTATTAGATCTTCTCTGATACAGCTGTAGCAGTGGTTCAAAAGGAGCAAGACAGGATGCTAATGGAGGAAATAGCCATCTGTTTGGTCTGGATTTCTGGTGGGTTGTAGCGGATGGGAATATGAGCAAATGTGTCAAAGTGAACAGGATCTGAGTACAGTGGACAAAGCGAGAGTACGTGCTGAGGAGCAACAGTATGATGGACAAAGTAAGGAGTACGTGATGAAGAACAACGATACAATGCCAGCCAGGAACGTGAACGGCATGTGAACAACTACCGGATTGGCTAACTAACGTGTGATATGACAGTTGATAGCACAGCAGTGGGCTGGTAGAGCTCGTGCAAATAGTTGCCCTATAGGGATAGAAATCATAAGGGAATGAGCATCCAGGTAAACAGTATAAAGCACTGCTTGTAGAAATAAACTTTGTCTCACTTGCACCACAAGTAAGTCCATGCCTTAACATGCCACAGTGAGTTTTGGGTTTTTTTTTTTTTTTGAGGGGGTGTTATTCAAGAGGAACTTTTGTGGTGAAATTGTACTTCTATCTTTTATGACTTTCCAAGTCGTTGTATGTCAGACTGGTTGTCATGAGTCCAAGATGGGCTCCCCCTGATATTACCGGTTTGCAAACAAGGTAGGAGGTTATTCTAAAGTTCCTGCTCTCTCCCAGAAAATCTTCATGACTCTGAGCTCTGTGTCAACATTAAGGGGAACATTAAGGTCTCACATATATCCTTAGGGCACAGCAGCAGTCTTTACATCCTTGCTGTTAACTGAGAATGTCCTTTAAAAATATAGTAGTAAGAAGAATGATGGTTGACAACACAGAGCAAGGGGGCTTCCTATTTCTTCCATAAGGAAACTAAGCCAAATATGTGATGCAAATTATTCTACTGGAAAGTCTTTAGCTCTTATGCCCAGTTTACTAATATTTTTCCCCAAGTTGTATATATTTTGCTGCTAGCACAAATAGCAGGCCATGGATCACCCACAAGCTCTTAAATGACTGCGAACAGCTGAGACTCAATTCTCTTCTCCCGAGTCTACTTGCTAAGCAGTACTCTGTTGTCGGATTCAGCAGAGTCAACCCAGACTGCATCAGCCCAGAACACAAGGATATTCTTCATAGTAGGATGCAAAAGAAGAGGTGCAACCAGTGGTCTTAGATTCAGGGCTTTCTCTTTTTCTTGCTTTTGGAGCTCTTCTAGAAGTGCTTTGCTTTGCAGTATCGGGTAATAGGTGCTTTGCAGTAATGGGTACTTTCCACATGACAAATGTGTCCTCTTTGTTATCCATCGAGTGTCTTCAAACTGATTATGCCAATACAGTTACTGCCTATTTCTGTGTGCTGTTCTGTTGACTCAGTGACATTTTAGATACACTTGAGGGAAAAGATCTTTTAGCACTGTACAAAACTCTTGTGTCATCCAAGCCAGAAGTTTTATTACCTATATTTGTTTATTTCCTTATTCACATCAGTCTATTTTCAGTTTAGATGCTTTTTTTGTTTTGATTTGGGTTTTTATTCTATTTTTAAATGTGTCTAAAGTTGTAGATCATTCACAACATTTTTTTGATTGTTTCATGTCCTTGTTGAAAAGAGGAAGAAATTGAGAGGAATGGTTCTCTCTCTGAGGTTCAAATGAAGGACCAACTCTTCCTATAAGCAAGTGCTAGCTTGCCTACTGCCTATTAAAATAACGATTTATGCATAGGACTTTGAGAAGCTACTGTAGGGCCAGTATTTACCACCTTTTCTTTAAAAAAAAATGTGTTACTACTCCTGTACTGTGTGGAGGAGCCTTACCTAAGTATCACAGTGCTTATATTCAAATTATGATGAAAAATATTTGACTTTTCTCAAGCTTTCAGAAGGTGAAAACTTTTCTTGCTTGTTTATTTCAAAATTCTTCTGTTGACCAGTAGATAAAAAAGTATGAGCTTGCAGAAATGGGAATTACTCCACTGAAATGTCCAAAAATATTGAAAAACTGTCAGTTTTAGTATATTTGCTAATTTAACAACAGTCATCTGGCTCTAGATAAAGTGTAAGAGACGGGACAGCCCTTCAGAGAGCATCCACAAAGCTGGAATTCATCAATCAGTCCCTTGAATGGGCTTCTGAGTAGGACAGTGAAGCGGGATAGTGGCATTTTTCCATGGCATTAGCGAAAACCTTCATGAGAGTTTGTGGTCAGAAAGCATGAAGAAATTAATACCTGACAACCTTCCCCACTATGGGGGTGGCTGTGTAGCTCCTGCGTAATACTGCTACTACTGCTGAGAACTGAAACTCTCATCATGCCTTCCTGAAACTCCACCAGGCTTCTTGGACCTCATAGAGCTTAAGGGCCAGGCAGAGAGGTACCTCTACAAGGGGAAAACTTGTTCTGTCAGTTGGCCAAAAAACCTCGGGGCTTGTACCATCCTTACAACAATATTTCAGCAACCCCACTAGGTCAGAACGGTTATAAAAATCTTAGGTGGACAAGCTAGCCCATGAATGAACCAGCATGCGTTTCTGCCATGCATCAGAATTGTTTTCCCATAAGGTTCTGGATGTGGCCAAAGCCAGGAAGCACAGCAGGCAGGTTCAAGCATCTTTCCTGTCCGTGGGCTAATCAGTGCTGCTGGCCTCAGAGGGACATTGGGATTTTTCTAGTTTATTCAGCAGTGTATGTGTGGGGTTCTCTCTACCTGGCCCTAATTAGCCCATGCGCTAGTGGCCAAACTGGAATTCGGAAGACAAAATCCTGTCCCTCTCTGTTAGGGAACAGAGAAGCTCATTTGAAGTGATGGGTTAAGAAAATTCAGTCTAGAAGTTCCTTTCAAATCAAGTGCCCATCCCCAAAACTTTACAAATTAATCCAGATACTTTGATCCCTTTAGCTTCACAAAGTAATTCTGCCTCTCCACTTTGCTTATGACTGAGGTTCCTAAGTACTTAAACACCAGTGCTTTCTGATGGAATAAAACTGGTTCATTTAGAACATTACTAAATATTTTAGTGTAAGCAAAGCCCAATATATCTTGCTGAACAAAGGAAAAGCTTTAAAATTTGAGAACTCCAGTGAAAATAGTAGAATTAAGCTGTTAAATGCTGTATCTAGAGTAGGGCAGAACAATCCAACTGTAACTGCTGAAAATGCAGTTAACTAGCGGGAGCTTTTAGTAAAAACATCCTGAAGGTCACACCTAGCTAGTTTTAGAGGGGAAAAAAATGTGTTACAGAATATGTAAAGTGCAGAAAGGATGTATTTTCCTTCACTCTTCTGCCAGTGTGAGAGAAAGACCGAAGGTCAGGTTTTCAGAGGAACGGTGTGTGTTCAAGAACTCTAATTTAATTATCTACATAAGCAGCCATGTTTGCAAATGGCTAAGCACCAAGCAGCTCCCATGGAAACCATATCAGGTGCAAGCCTGTTTAAAAGTACAGCAGGCTGAAATACCTATGCAACAGTTTTTGAATGCAGAGACCTTCTAAAAATCAGAATAAAGTTATTTGTTCTGAGAACTCGGAGAAATCTAGATATGAATTTCTCAAAGTTGTTCCTTGTGATTCTTTGGCTCTTCTAGACATATTGCCGAAGAGATGGCAAAAATGGCTTGCATTTTTTTTGGATAAGAAATCTTGAGAGGAAAAGAAGTCAGTAATTTAGAGATCTGTCTGGAAAATCAAGTCAAGTTACCAGCTCAGTTCTCATAGGCAAGTTCATCCCAGGAGTATCAACCACCAGTCTTCGGATTAAGTCTGTCTTAAAAAGCACAGGGATTTCTTCTTCCCAAAATTACAAAATTGTGGTTGTCCACCTGATTTCCAAGTTTTTACAGAGCAGTCATTCAAGGTTTCAAATTCGTCTTCCAAACACTAATTTTAAACCCCTCCATTCCAGCATATGGAGGAGAAAAGTCCAAACCCACTAAGTATCGGGAGACTATGAGATTTGGCAACCCTGTCGTCAAGATGTTACCGTCAAGACCAAATCCATCAGAATGACCTTGAAATAAAAGCCCCATTATCACTCACCAGCTCTTCAAACTATCCATCCCCCAAGAAACTCCACAATTGGAATAGGATGCTGAGCTGTTTGGAAAGAGATTAAATTGTTCACAGCTGCCTGGGAATTAACAAACTTCCTCCTCTTTACAGTGGAATGTGGCGTATTTCTGAGCCAGGTGGAGGATACCATGTGAGGTTCTTGTAGGACCTGGAGTTGGCACAAAGAACAACATTTGCAAGTCTGCACATATATCTGAGGTACCAGGGCTCAATAATAATTTTCTGGCAGATTAGTCCTGCCCTACAGCAGGTTTCTATGATCACTAAAGCCAGAATGAAAGCAAAGGGTCTGGATTTCACACTTTATATCCTTCCACGCTGAAGCTTTGATTTTAAAAACAGCTTTTTTTTTTTCCTTTGACATCGATCAGCAAGAATGAGTCTTACAACACACAGGTAAACAGCAGAGTAAACTGCAGGGACAGGTCCGTAACAGGCCAAGTGACACACTCATAACTTGGAGGAAATTATGCAGAATAACTTGATAAACCTTTGCCAAGATTGGTAACGGAGAGATTGTGCACTGCAAATTGCAAATGTGACCTTGTTTTGGCCAAGGCAAAAGAGGAGCTTACAATTTTTTTCTTGCTTATTTTAACAATTGATCTTAAAAAACAAGGTCTTTACTAGCAAATAGCTACCTGCCTGCAATTAAATAATTCAGTCCATGAATGTGCAAAGTGTTGCCTCTGAGAGTTTCTTACAATTTTTTTTTTTTCATTTGATGATACCTTTAGTTCTGTGAAAAGAAACAGAGTTTTAGCCTTGATCTTCAAATAAGGAAACTTTGAATCAGGCACAGCTTAATTTTTCATGGACAGAAAAAGGCAAGGCTCTTCAAAACGAGGTACAACTCAGAGATGGGCACAAAATGTTACACTTAAGCATTCTCAACAGTTGAAGAAGTAATTTCTTTTTAAATGACTAATTCTAAGAAAATACTGAAGCTCATCAGCTGTTGAGGTTATTTTTAGTCTGGTTTAGTATTACCTGATACTGAAAATCCAAGAAAGGGACATCCGATGCATCCAGTCTTTTCCACTAAACTTTGTAAGCCTTCTTTATCTTATCTCTGAATCAATTCAGATTTTCTTTACTTTTCCAGGCTTTAACATCTATAACTTAAAATAGAGCACTATATTGCACTTTGTACCTTCAGGTCTGTTTTTCTTCATGGCCAACATCAAATGAAAGTCCTGACAATATCCTGAAGGTTTTCCCCCAGTTTTTATCTGAAATTACATACACAGCAACATTTACTCTGTGAAAGTGCTTTTGCATAAAGGATCAGTCAAACTGAGATAAGCACACAAATTTTCTTTGTTTAGTAATATTCTGCAATATGTTCTACAACATTTTTCTTGATATGAATAAAATAATGGAGGTGAACATGCTATACCTTTTTATCCCTGTAGTCTTCTTCCAGATGGTCCATGAATTTGTTCCTCTTTACTGAAATGATGGTTTATAAGTTAGATTAATCAATGGTGCAAACCTTACTTAGGCAGTTCCTGTGCATTCAGATCTCAAAAGATGAGAGACACTTTAGCATCTCGCATGTTGAGAAGGGCATGTGACATTGTATTATTAGGGCCAGACAACATTGTGACCAGATAATGGTTTAAAAGAAAATAGGTGCAAAATTTGCACAGGTCAGATTCACCAGCATCATGGGGGAATGAAGGGAGGCATACAAAATTTGAAGTTGGGTTTAATTGCAAGTTACTCTCTCGCTAACAGAAAGGTGTGTCTGGGTGACAGCCTAAGCAGGGCTCTGACACTGCTTAACAGTGTGGTTACAGTCTCTGTGGGCTTCATTTGAAGTCATCCAGTTTTAAAGTTGCTTAAACTGGGTTTGTGTCAACCCAGCTGAGATAACTCAATTGAGAAAAGAAAATCAATGTAGACAGGCCATTGGTGCCAGGGTTTTTTCTACATAAATACCTGAAAAGGAATTTCCAAATTCGCTATGACACAGACATAATACTGGTGGAAAAGGGGAATAATCAGTTTATTTCAGTCACTAAGTCAAAACAAAAGTATGTTGACAGTGAATTCACGGTATAAAAAGGCTTTAAAGCCACTAGCCGATGGTCAGAAGAAGATTCCCTTTTCCAGGCTGCACTGAAGGCCAGCTGTCACCCCATCCCTCCTGGACCCCCGGCCCTGAGAGAAAAGCCTGGCATGGTAAAGTTTTTGGGGAAGTAAAGCTCTACCTCTGGCCCCACACAGGAATTGGTGCTCAGTGCACCCCATGGCAACACAGACACTTTGGATCATGCAATGGGGTTGGAAAAAATAAACAAATAGAATCCATACACTGCATTAAAAAAAAGGTGGAAAGTGCATTTCTTCAGAGTCTCAAAAGCGACATTATGTTTTTGTTTGTTAAATTGTAAGGGATCAGATTTTTTTTCTTCCTTTTTTTCTTAAAGGAATGTTTAAGAAGCCCTCTCAGCCAGACCCCGTTGTCGTATGACCAGTCATCCCTCCCTGCATTTTTAGACTTCATCCAGCCCAGTGTGACTTCCAGCCTGAACTTCTAGTTCAAAATACACTTACACTTTTATTGGAAGATTATGAATGGAAAATAGGATTTCAGGAACTCCATATCCAATAGAGCATTAATTTATGCTCTATTACATAGTACTAAAACACCTTATAACGTGAAAACTTGTACTTACACAGACCTGCAACACCTATAAACAAGGCTTTGTCATTTCACAGGGATCTCTCTGTCGAGGTTCATTTCTTGAGTTACTGCCTTGGTCCTTCTAAATTTCCTTCACCTCCACGTAGAATTTATGGACCCAGTTGAGAAGTACTGAAGACTAACTTAAATTCTCAGCCTAGTTGGAAAGAACTCTTCCTCTCCATGGAGGATAAGCGTTATGCTACTAACGTGCTGGGTCGCTCAGTGTCAGTCGTTCATAGAAACGACCGGACAACTGCTAGAGCAACATATAACCAGCTACTGCTGGATCTCACCGATCCGCCAGTTTGTTACCAGTGCCCTCATCACCACAGAAGCAAAGACGAGCATAAACCGAAACACAGCTAAGCAGACCATGAATGCATCTCCTGGCAACTTTCCTCCAGCACGTTTTAAAAGACCCTTAAAATCTTTATGCAGTGCAATGCAATTTATTTATTACCTGCCTCTCTCCAAGCCACCTGACAACATAACGCTTCTATATTTTTGGAAGCAAAAATGCTCCAGCTGCTTGACACTGAAAATAACGATGATTCACGAAGTCTTGGCTTTTAATTTGCCAAGCACTAAACGCGTGCTTTCTTGCAAAGATGATGACTCAGGTTTTCTCCGGTTTGTTTGGAAAAAAGAGCAATCAGGAAACAAATCGTGCCCTCAGCAACAAAAATATTGCTTTTGTAAAAGAAAAGAAAAAAAAAAAAAAAAGTCAAGTGAATAATGGCAAATACCTGCGGGAAAAAAAAAAATATGAGCGTACTTCAGAAATATGCTTTTGATTGGCACCATGGAGCTTCATGAGGGGGCTGGTTTGATGCTGCCTTCACATTTCACAACGTGTCGGTAGTAGCTGGCGCTTTGATATGCGCAACTACCACTAACATTTCATAATATGACAATCTAGGAGGTGAAATAGCTTTTGTATTTTAAAATTCATTAAGAACAGCTGCAACTTAGCGCTGATGGATATATCAGTATGTTCCTAAATCAATGTCACCTTTATTGAGTTACATAAAGCCTTTTCATTGCTGTGCAGACAGGAGACACTAATCTAAAAAAGAAAAATTTAAAATAAAAGAGATTTAAAATCTATTAAAGCACATTATATGCCAGCATCAGCTGTCCCTAGTACTGAAAAGTAATGAAACAACTATAGATATCATATACACAAGTAAAAGGGTAAAATAAAAATGGAATTAGCATTTTAAAGTGACAGTTCTGAAATGCTAAAAAAGCTTATCTCAAAACTGCGTGTTTCTGAGTGTGAGAAGGATTTCTAGGACATGCTTTTTCCCTAAGTGAATTTTCCAAGAGTCCCAAGTGTTATTTGCCTTCTAGTTCTGTAGTGTCAATATGGATTTCTCATACTGATTTCCATGTAGCCTGCTTCTACAGCGACAATGTCTTGTGTTTAGAAAACATATTAGCACATTTCAAGAACAAGTTTATTGCATTTAAACTAACAGTACTTGGAGAAAAAGCTATTTTCTTAAAAAGATGCCACGCAGTCAGCCTTAGGGTTAACCAACGAGCCTGTTTTAAGCATTTGGTTTAATAAAATCTTTTCTAGATGCCTAGACTGGATCCCAGGGAGCAAATGAGTCCAATAGATTTTCTTTGCTTCTTGGCTTTTGGGCAATATTCCAGTTTAGTTCCTAGTGAAGCTTTATGACAAAACACCTACCAAGAAACACCAAACCAGGAAGACTGTAAGTGAAATAACCACTTATGGAGGCTGCAGGAGAAGTAGTTTGTGTGCTAGTCTGAAGGAGAATAGGCTGTGGAGAGCTTTAGCACAGCAGCTGGCTTGTCAAAGAGTGTGGCTCTAGCAAGGTCTGTGCTTGCCAGGAGCAGGACCCAGGGCCAGAGGGAAGAATAGCTTGGGAAAAAAAAATGAGGAAAGGCTTGAAATTATTTGGTAATGAGGTTACAAGCATTACCTTTATTGTAAACCAACTGACTCCTGGAGAAGGTTTTTTGGTTTTGTTTTTTAACCTGGCATGCTAATTCTGTGGCATAGGGACTGATCTCCAAGTACACACCAGGAAGGATAATCCAGTCTAGGGTTGCAACCGTAGTGGGGCAGATGAGTTATTAGTGTTCTGTGGGTATTACATCTTCTTTACCAACAGCAGTAATAAAATGTATTCTCCAAGCGTGGCAGGACCTATACGAGAACCAGCCTCAAACCTCAGTTCCTAGGGGAGAATGCTGTCTATGCCTGTGCAGAGCTCTCAGCAGGATAAAACTAATTAATGACATGGAGGGTGGAGTGGATGTACGTTTAAGGTTATTATGCCAACTTGCATTAGACAACCTTGTGCAACTCGGGCAGTTTCAGAATGTGGTTTGATTACCTTGTCTAACTTGAGAGCTTGAACGATAGGATTTAAACTTCTGGAATACAACTCACTAGGCTAAATCTTTTTAGGAATGTAGACAGATAGGTAAGTTAACATATATCTGTGATTAACTTACATATGCGTATATACCCATACACATACCTATATACATATAGGCTATACAGGTATATACGTTATACAGGTGCCTTCCCATTCATGGGCGCTTGCAGCACACTAAACACCTCACTTGCTGCTCTCTGAATTCCCCCCTGGCTGCTGAGGTGCTTTCAACTGATGTGTGTAATATGGATGCTCCATATATATTTTTCCCCTCCAACCTGACTGCAAGTTCTTCATGTCCTTTATACTTACTATTAGTGTACTGGGCTTCATATTCATCTCCCAGTCTGTCAACATAGTTCACCTCCTGTAATCAGGAAATGGTGATTAAATGAACATCCAAGTACAGAAGCTGTCAACCTGGTGTTCATCTTTTTTAAAGTTAAAAAAAAAGGCAAATGTTCATTTACCTTTTGCACTCAGGTGGCTCTGAAAAAGCTTTTCTTCAAAAAAGAAAGTGGCTTCATCTCTTCTACGATCTTGAGACAGAATCAAGTTCAAGGGTCAATGTTAATCATGTCATTTTTAGCATTTATGGGAACAACAAAGGAAGAGAAAAAGATCTCTAGAAAAGTTGCATGTTACAAGCCCTGCAGTTCTCTCTCTTATAGGGTCGGTGGGTTGTTATAGCTCCTAAAAGGAGCTTTTCTGGGGCATTTAGATTTTAACCACAACAAAGTCTTGCTGCTCTTAGCTATCTGATTCAGCATCTGATCTATCTCATTGGAAAGTCTTTGAGACTCTAGTTCAGGGTTGGGTTGCAGATAGTATATGACAGGGGAGGAAAAAAAAAAGTTATTTATAACCTCTTTATGTGCATAGGAAAAAAAAAATCTCTAGAATATGAATATATGCCATTCACCTAAGAGGGAACATAATCCCCTCTCAAACTACAGAGCAAGCGCAACTCCTTTAGTGCACGCAACAACTTTGACCTCCGTGTAATTACTCCAGGCTTACATCAATATAACAGTGCCGGGTTTCTTTTCAATTATTTTCGGGGAGTGGCAGGCTCGCTTCCTGGAGCGCTTGTTTGTTTCGAATTGGACTAATTTGCTCGACAATTTGCGCATCCCTTCTGTGGGATCCCACGTTTGCCCGGACGGAGAGGGATGGGGCTGCCCCGGACATCCCGTCCGTGGCTACCGGGGACCACCCCTCCTCGGGTAACCCCCACGGCTGGGGCCCGGCGCTGAGCAATTTCCTACACATGAGTAAGCACCAAATGTGGTAACTCAGGCCAGCAGCTCTGCAATTAAGAGTATAATTTCAGGTGTAGCTAGTAGTCGTAATGAATATTTGATTCAGCGTGCCAAATAAAAGAAATCGTCCGGCTAGATGGCATGAGGAGGGTTGTTTGATTCTAGTGGCCGTCCCGTCCCGTCCCGTCCCGTCCCGTCCCGTCCCGTCCCGTCCCGTCCCGTCCCGTCCCGTCCCGTCCCGTCCCGTCCCGTCCCGTCCCGTCCCGTCCCGTCCCGTCCCTGCGGGGCACCAGGCAGGGCCAGCCCCGCCGAGAGAAGGGGTCCGCGGCGGTGCGGGTGCCTTGTGCCCGCTGGGAGCTCGGGCTGCCCTGCGGCTCTGTGCCTCCGCAGGGCCCGGTGAGCTGCGGGGCGGGCTGTGCCTGGACCTGCGAGAAGGGGACAGCCCGGCAGGGTCTGGCGGTGTTGGCGTCAATATCTGAAATTCAAGCGTGATTTCCGTGGTTTTTTTCGTCGGTTTTCCATGTATTCCCTATCCCAGCGGTCTCTCGGTGGCATGCTGGCGGGGGCGAGGGGCAGCCGAGCGTCGATTGCCTCGGCGAAGGCGCTCCTGGGCTAATTTTCGACATCCGTTTAATATGCTCCTGCCGCCTTTGTTTTTTGTTAATTGCTGATGCCTGGGAGGTCTCATGTCACAGGAGACCGTGTTTAAAGCCTCCGTGGCGGCTTTGGTTAAGCTGTTTAGAGATGGCCAGGCTCGTAGGTGTCTCCTGCAATATCTCTGACTGGGTAAGGGGAAGTTTAGCATCGCTGGTAGCTCAAAGGCAGGCTGTCTGGCAAAACATAAAATTCTTCATATTCAAGTCATGCATATCGTGAGATTGCAAAAGCACAAAACCAGTTCAGGATAACTAGTCAGTGAAGTTTAAAAGTTGCATTCCAGTCTGAAGTGGTTTAACGTCAGTGAGGTAATCTTGGTTTTACTTTCTGCTAAAGAAGTCAGAGGAAGTATGCCTGTTTTCACAAATTGGTTTGGAAACAACTTTGTACGAATAACAGACTTGTGTGTGGTCAGTTTTACAGTTCCCTCTTTTTAATTCCTTTCACAGAGCAATGGGAAGACGTGTATTTGTTCTACACAAACAACAAAATATTGTATTATCTACGTCTGTTGTAAGAGAGGATTTATTGACTGTGTTTCCTGATTTACTTCCAGTTTGACAGTACACACTTTATTATGGCTCTGTACTCCTAAAGTTTTGGTGTCCTTAGTGTTTGAGATTTCATAATGTACAAGCTAGTTGTAAAGAAATGGTGAATAAGAAAACTTTATTCTTACAATTAATTTTATTAACAAGGTTTTGGGGCTGGTTTTATATAATGGTAGCTGCTTAAATGAAGTCAGATTAATTAGTCTCCCTTTCTCAACTGATTCTTGAAAAGAAAAAAAAATACTCCCATGGGGCACTTACTCTCGTTTACACATAATGTGCAGTGTCTCTCGTATGAATTTGAAGGTGCAGTATCATCATGGTTATGAAAGCTTCAGTAGAAGATGATGATTCAGGATGGGAACTCGGTATGCCTGACAAGATGGAAAAGAGTAATACAAGCTGGATAGATATAACGCAGGATTTTGAAGAAGCTTGTAGAGGTGAGTTGTACTGCTTGTGTTCTGAGAAGACTTGGAATCCTTTGGAGGACTCAGCATGGTTCTTTGAAGTGTTTTAATCAGTCTTTTGACTCAGGTTCAAGGTCCAGATGAATGGACTACAATGATTTTGTGTTTTCCTGTGTTCAATTTACTGTGAGGTTGGAAACACCAGAAGAACCTCACCTTGTTTCCTCTTCCAGATTACATAAATATCTTTAAGTCACGGGGTTTTTTGCCTTAAGCATTTTTGCATGTGTTTTTTTTTTTTTCTTCTGTCTCTTCTGCCAAATGGAAACCTCATTCATCCATGGAGAATCAACACTCTGTTTTTTCCTGTACATTTTTTGATCCAGTGATTTCCTCATTTCATTTTTCATCTTTGAAACAAGCTGAGCTTCTGAGGAGATGCAGTGCATCCCAGTCATGGGGAAGCAGTTGCTTCCGTTTAAAAGGTGCCTTTACTGTTACTACTGCTAGTTTACCATGACAGCAACTTTATTTTTTCAACTGATAATTTTCCTTTTATGATGACCTTAGGGAAAAATAAATATAAAACTGCAACTTGCTACACACACTATTACATAATGATAAACACATTCCTTATGCTGTCAAATAATTACCGTATATTAGTGATACACTGTTTATGTGCCCTTCAAATACATTGAAAGGCTTCGTTAAAAATAACAAGGAAAAGCAAGCCTTTCAGTAAACTCCCCTGGAAAAAAATTAGACATCTGCATAAAGGAGCACAGAAAACTGCTGTCCTGTGTTCCAGGCTATTTGGATGCTACTATTTGGTAATTCAGAAACCCCTTTAGCTGTTGGAATAACAAATGGAGATGAGGAAGGACAGTGAACAACTGAGGTTTTTTAGCTTTTCAGTCTTTCAAGTGCTTTCCAAGTAAAAGTGAATGAAGGTGGAATAGAAATGCCTGGTCTGTTTCCCACACCTTGTTCTTTCTTAGTGTAAGACAGTTTGGTGAGTGACAAGACTATCCTGGAAAAGTTGCATGAGAAGAATGATTGTAATTATTTATCCTGTTCTGTTCCTATGTAGAACTCAAGTTGGGAGAACTGCTTCACGACAAGCTGTAAGTATGCCTATGGGGTAGTTCTGGTTTTTAGACAGGATTAGTGCAAATATGTTAATGCTTACTAATAAGCAAGCCATGCAGTATCAACTAAACTTTTTTAAACTTCAGATAAAATAGTTGAAATATTCAGAATATCCTTTGTCATCAGCAATATCTATATGATATGCCTATCTGAATGCTGAACGTTTCTCATGGTGTCAGTACAATATCACATTTTCAGTTAATCAGTGCATTTCAGAAGTTTATAGCACATCTTATGATGAGTGCTGTTGACATTACTGAGCCTACTGAATTGTTTTATGTGGACATGCTTTTATAAAAAAATGCACTGCTTCTATAAAAGAAAGACATAAAGCTTTTGAATTTGGTTGCCTGAAATGTTACGAAGAAGTTTAGGATAAATAATCCATGTGCTTTAACGTTTCTCTTAAGTTACATGCTAAAATGGAATCTGAGAGCTCTACAGATTAAGAAAAAATATATTTTTTTAAAAAGTGTGCTAAAGTCTTGCTGAATTAATTAAGGAACGATGTGAGATTCAGATATTTTAAACATAAAAGTTGTTTAGCCACGTGAGTCTGTTCACTTGCATGAAGTAAAAAGTGCTTAATTAAGACTGATAGCTGAGCAAACAAAAGCACATTATTAAATGCAAGCCTGCTTGAAAATGTGTGTGAGGATGTCACCAAGTAGTCACTCAGTAGAATCAAAGCACATTTTTGAGGTATCATTTTATACATAAGAGCATTTCAGAGCAAGTATGCTTTTCAGAATTAGAATGTGCCACACGGGATAGCCTTTTTTAGATAATAAAGGCTTGTGCAGCAGTTCTGATGAGTGTCATGTACCAAAGGTGAGGCATTGCATCCCTTCTTCTGTAGGCCAGTCATCATTTCGCGTGGTTCTCTTTCAAGCTTTTATGCCCTGACTACAAGTGATCCATTGTCACATGCTGGAGGGGTTTTTTTTTATCAGTTTTCTTAACATGTCTGTTTTAAACAAAGTTGATATATCCAGTGTATATTATTGTGTCATGTATGTTGTCTCTGGTTGTTCACTTAATACCAGTTAATTGTGTTACGTGATCTTTACAAGTGTGCATAGATTTAGTAATGAGATATTTAGCTCAGGAATGTTCTTCAGCTTTAAAAGAAGACTAAGAATTTTCTTTTACTTTTAGGCATCTATTTTCTTATGTGCTTGTTGAGAGATCCTCAAATTCCTGAAAACCATGGTTTATAAAGATCAGTAGTAATTTTTGCATACCTTACCTTATTGTCTGTAATCAGAACGCAGTTTGTCGTCATATGTTCTTTTACATTTGTTTGTGAAGACTAAAATAAAATAATTACATTTAGAACATTTTTTCACTTGTTGTTCTTAGTTTTGGTCTTTTTGAAGCCATGTCTGCTATTGAAATGATGGACCCAAAGATGGATGCTGGTATGATTGGAAACCAAGTTAACAGAAAAGTTCTTAACTTTGAGCAAGCTATTAAGGTTTGTGGGACTTTCTTATTTTTGCCTACACCATCTATAAAAGGATGATACAGTTTTATCAAAGTGGACTACGAGAACTCTGTGTAAAATATTGACCATCTAAGTCATGTGGAATGTATGCAGAATTCCATACATTGGACAAATAAAATGAAAGAGTAGAGTTGCAGCCTTCTTGGTCTTAACCTTGAAGGCAGTAGAACTCTGTAAAAGTGTCTGCGGTGTAAAAAGCAGTCTTCAAAGAATGGATATTGCTACTTGTTCGGTCATTATTATAAATATAATATAGTGATATTTATCAATATATAATCATCTTGGTTTGCAATTTAAGCGTTGACGATTAACTGATTTTACACTTTTATTGGCTACTCATAAATCGGGAAATTTATTTTAGCTTTCTCTTTGAGTGGTTTTATATTTGGTCAGCATTCAACACAATGATGGCAAAGCAAATTTTTTCAGAGTTTGGGGCACATTATGAAGCTAATAAATAAAGCTAATGGTATACAAATATTCTGAAGCCTTAACCAATTTATAATTTCCTTTTTGACTGTACAAATAATAAGTTGTATTTTGCCTATAGGCTTCCTTAGTCTTTATGGTTTTTTCTTTCTTTGTTTCCTAAGGATGGTACCATTAAAATAAAGGATCTCACTTCACCTGAGCTGGTAGGAATAATGGATACATGTTTTTGTTGTTTGGTAAGCGTTTCTCTGCTTTTAATGTTAAATTTTTTTGCTTTCAAAACATAATCCAGTTTAGAAAGAGAAAAAACAGTAGAACCCAAGAAAAAAGAATGACCAAGCAGAAAATACATACTTAGTATTTTAGTATCCATTTAGATATTTGCATTGGCTATTATAAGAGGCAGAACTTTAATTTTTTGGCTTTTTTATTATAAGAAAGCATTATGGAAGAGAACTGTTAGCATTTTGAGTTTGAGTAATGTAAAAAGGTTTTATAAATTGCGTTTTTGAAATGTATTGTATCTGACTGCCTGCTGTATGTTAGTGTTTGACTGTGTTGGAAAGTGAGTGTGCAGTAACCTACAGTCTCTGTTGCTCATTTCTATACAGCCAGTATTGACTGAGCTTACAGGGGCATTTTGAAGAAAGAAAAGAAAATACCAAAATCTATTTTGAAAGCAAATAAGTGAATTATCAGTTATTTGTTAGTTGTTATTTTTTTCAATGTATATGTCTTAACTTTCTCAGTGAATTATGCAGGTTCTTTTCAGATACTCTTTAAAATGACATCAATAAAATTACTTCTGCTTTTAAACAACATTACAAAATACTTCAGTCCAAAAAGAC
Source organism: Tetrax tetrax (assembly GCA_009806455.1). Lineage (NCBI taxonomy): Eukaryota > Metazoa > Chordata > Aves > Otidiformes > Otididae > Tetrax > Tetrax tetrax. The sequence continues at coordinate 105,030 of WHYT01013872.1, read as the reverse complement.
ATGTAAAAGTCACTGTATATTTGATATGGTTGTGATGTAACATAATTTGTGTTCCTGTCCCCTCAAAAAAACTCCCATTTCTTTTTTATTTTAAAGGGATAGTGGTCATATTAGAAATCTGATTGTACTATGTTTTATGCTATTTCAACATAGAAATAATGTTTTAGATTAGTGAAGCTTTCCCTGTAGCTTAAATCATCGTGAAAGTAGTAGAGAGAGAGGATCATGAGAAGCTGTAAATTGTAGAAGAGAGCACGCAGAATATTGCTGAGTTGTTTCATAGCCACTTCTTTCATTCTGTATTTATCTAGAGGAAACTTATAAATCTGATGGTCTCCTAACTTAATGTCATGACTAAGTCATAGAGATCAGAACTAAACTTTGTGGAAGAGGTTTATCCAACACCAGAATTTGATAATGTTCAGGGTTTAGTAACTTACTGCCTGTGACAGCCAGTAGATGGACACAGGTTAAAGGTTGAGAGACCTTCTCTTGCCCTATTTGCTAGATGGAGGGTTGTGATGATAGGGACTTCCTTAATGGCCCACTGAAGCATGGGAAAAGAATGGAGATACAAAAATGAGGCCTAGGCTGTTATGAGTAAAACATTTAATTTTCTTTTCCCTAGATAACGTGGCTAGAGGGACATTCCTTGGCACAGACGGTATTCACTTGCCTTTATATTCATAATCCAGACTTCATAGAAGATCCTGCTATGAAGGCTTTTGCTCTAGGGATCCTAAAAATCTGTGATATTGCCAGAGAAAAGGTTAACAAAGCTGCTGTTTTTGAGGAGGTAAGTGTTTCAGTATCTCCTATGGTTAAATAGGTAACATTATATGTAGGCTTCATAACGCAAATAAAACAGTATATTAGATAAATTGATTACTTTTTGATTCAAGGATACTAGGAGCAGCAGTTCATCTTCCTAAAAGTATTACACTTGATCTCTTTAAAATGCAGTTTTCTTCAATTAAGGTATTGCATGCTCTTTTCTGTATTTTGCTTGAGTACTGGAGTCACATAAATATTATACTCAAATAACAATGTAAGTTGCGTGGCTAACCATTTTAAATCAGCTTTACTTGTGCTTTTTGTCCTGTTTAATTTTTTATTTTTCTGCTTTACGTAACTGTGATTGTCTTTTGTCTGAGATGGCCATTTAGCAGTGGAATCAAGCATCTGGTTTTCTGTGCTCAGTGCGATTTTTGTTTCTGAGCTTCGACAAGTTGCTTCTTACTGTATCTAAAATTGATTAAATAGTACTTTGCATCCATAATCCTGGTAACTTTTTGGTAGAGTGGCACTTGATGAAAATTATGAAGGGCATACTAGTATTAAGGATTTATGCAGAAAATAATTAACCTCAAGCTGGATTTGGGCAGAAGAGTCACGCAAACCAGTATTCAGTTGGGCAGAATAAAACCAGACTCTTATACTTGGTGTAGTTAAACAGAAACACCCCAAAACAAACAAACAAACCCAACAAAACACAAAAATAAATCAACCAGAAATCTCCAAAATAAACAAAAACAAAACCCCAATACCTAACTTGAAAATGTAACTGCTACTATTTATATTTCACTACATATTGCTTTTTTGATTTTTACTTTTTAGGAAGACTTTCAGTCAATGACTTATGGATTTAAAATGGCCAACAGTGTGACAGATCTTAGAGTTACAGGTATGGTTTGTGCTTTCTTTGTGTACCTGTCCATCAGTCTCTTTCTCTTTTGAGTATGTTGTTTACTCTCAACCAAACGTAATGAATGGGGAGGAATCTCAGATGTTACTTTTTTATTACCATTGTGAAAGTTGGTGGCTTGGTAATAGAAGAGAGATCAATTTGTTTTTCCTTGAAGAAAAAGTTCAGCTCTTCATTTGTTAAATTCCTGAGAAACGGAAGTGCTTTTAGATGTGCCAGCTAAGTGGCTTGGCGTGAGCTCATCCAGGTCTGAGATAGATACAAACCATTGGGAAGTGCACTGCTTAAATTCTGCTTCTCTGCCTCACAATTTGTTGTGATCTAAACAGAACAGACTGCTTTTTTCTGAAAAGCAAACTAGTAGTTTTAAAGCTGTGAATATGTATGTTATTTTATATGTATGTTTGCCCTCTGGTGCACTATTTCTGATACATGCTTGAACTTTCCATTAATTTATTCAGAGCAAATTTATTTTGAGAAAGGAAGGCTAAAGGCCTGTCAGAACTAAATCTGGCCAAGGACAACAAAAAAAAGCTTCTTTAGGTACATTGGGGATAAAAGGAAGACCAGGGAGAATATGGGCCCTCTCCAGAAGGAAACGGAAAGCCTGGTTACCTGGGACGTGGAGAAGGCTGAGGTACTCAACAACTTTTTTGCCTCAGTCTTCACCAGCAAGGGCTCTAGCCGCATTGCCCAAGTTGCAGAAGGCATAAGCAGGGACTGGAAGAATGAAGAACTACTCACTGTAGCAGAGGAGAGCAGGTTTGGGACCATCTAAGGAACCTGAAGGTGCACAAGTCCATGGGACCTGATGAGATGCATCTGTGGGTCTGAAGGAACTGGTGGATGAAGTTACCAAACCACTATCCATCATATTTGAGAAGTTGTGGTGGTCTGGTGAGGTCCCCAATGACTGGAAGAGGGGTAACATAACCCCCATTTTTAAAAAGGGAAATGAGTAAGACCTGGGAAACTGCAGGCTGGTCAGCCTCATCTCTGTGCCTGGCAAGGTCATGGAGCAGATTCTCCTGGAAACCATGCTAAGGTACATGGAAAATAAGGAGGTGACAGTCAACACGGCTTCACTAAGGGCAAATTGTGCCTGACAAATTTGGTGGCCTTCTTTGACACAGTTAACAGTGTTGGTGGACAAGGAATAACCAACAGATGTAATCTACTTGGAGATATACAAAGCATTTGACACAGTTCCACACGACGTCCTTGTTACTAAACTGGCAAGACATGGATTTGACAGATGAACCACTCAGTGGATAAGGAATTGCAGTCAGAGTTGCGGTCAATGGCTGAGTAGAGACCAGTGATCAGTGGCGTTCCTCAGGGGCTGGTTTTGGGCCTGGCCCTGTTTAACATCTTTGCAGGCAACATGGACAGTGGGATAGAGTGCACCCTCAGCAAGTTCGCTGATGACACCCAGCTGTGTGATGGGGTTGCCACACTGGAGAGAAGGGATGCCATTGAGAGAGACCTTGATAGACTGGAGGGTTGGGCCTATGCAAATCTCATGAAGTTCAGCCAGGCCAAGTGCAAGGTCCTGCACATAAGAAATATGAGGAGAAACTTTTTAGCAGGGCCTGTAGTGATCGGATGTGGGATAGTGGTTTTAAACTAAAGGAGGGTAGATTCAGACTAGACGTAAGGAAGAAATTTTTTTATATTGAGGTTGCTAAAATACTGGAACAGGTTGCCCAGAGAGGTGGTGGATGCCCCATCCCTGGAAACATTCAAGGGCAGGTTGGACAGAGCAACCTGATCGAATTGGAGATGTCCCTGCTCCTTGCAAAAACATTCAAGGCCAGGCTGGATGAGGCTCTGCGCAACCTGATCTGATTGGAGATGTCCCTGCTCCTTGCAGGGGGCTTGGACTAGATGACCTTTGAAGGTCCCTTCCAACCCTAACTATTCTATGATTCTAAAATTTGTAAAGACTTAAGAGTTGGGTCAATCAATCTGTAGTCTGATTTATCTAATGTTGCAAGATATTCTCACCATTCCTCACAAGATTATTTTTTTTTCTGGTCTTTGGCTAATGGGTATGTAAAGCACTTCAAAACTTTTTTTCTCCTCAAAACTTTTTTTCTCCAACAGTGGTGTAGATGTACCTAGGAGTGCTTCTCAGCTTTTAACTGTACTGTGACTTTTCCAGGTATGCTAAAAGATGTAGAAGATGACATGCAAAGACGAGTGAAGGTATTTTTCAGACTTTTGCCTTGGCAGTTGTACTTCAAGTGTACTTAAGATAGGTTTGGGGGAGGGAGTTGGGTTATGAAGAATTCAGCACTTTTGTGTTGTTAAATGGTGGAGTTTTTTGAAGAACTACCATAACGGTTTGTATAAGATGCTAGTAGTTTGCCTTCTAGCTAAAGACGCTGAAGTCTTCACACTCTTCTAAAGTCTTTAATAGTTGCTTCACATAGGTGGAATCATGATGTAGAAGGTAACTCTGGGCTGGGGCACAGAAAGTATGTGTTTAACTTCTCGCTCTTATGCAAATATACTATGTGATGTTAAACAAGTCACTGAATCCTCCTCCTCCACAGTTTACAATATAAAATGTTGATACAATTTTCTTGCATATTTGCAGAGCGGACTGAGATACCTCTCATTACTGTAGGAGAGTCTTGGATCATTCAAGTACCTAGGTTATATGTTAAGAGGCTTTGAATTTGAGAACTGATTTTTAGGGTTATTTAACAGGTGGATGTTCTAGAGAGGGTAAAGAGATTTTAGCAGTAGCTTCCCTTTGCAATTTTTAATAAATTATCTGAAATTCCTTTACCTTCTAGAGCACTCGAAGTCGACAAGGAGAAGAGAGAGATCCAGAAGTTGAACTTGAAGTAATGATTTTTTTACTTTTTTTTTCTGGATTTCGTGGATTAGTACAGCATTACTTTAATCAGTAATTACCAGCCTGAAAAATGTGTTGCTACTACTGTCATATCTGGGCTGCTCTAAACATGGTCCTCAGCAAATCCTAGGTTAGCAGGTAGGCTTTTGTGCTCTGAAGGGCCAGAGTTCTGGATCAATCTCAGTCGCAGAGTAGCTCCTGCAGTGCTGCCATTCATGCACCTACCTCTCAAGAAACAGCCATTAGTGAAGTAGGTGGTCTTATCTATCCTGTGCCTTCTTCCCTCAGTTCCTTTCCAGCAGCTTTTGCTGCTGCTGGCAGCCTCACTGTCAAGGCAGAAGGTAGGAAGAGAAGGTGAAAGCAGTATAGCTCGTTCTAGAAAAAGTACTAATTGTTGTTGTGGTTGATTTAGAAGGGTGTGGGTTTCCTTTCCCCATAGTGTTATTTTCTTCAGAAATTATTTTTAACATAGATATTCAGCAAAAAGGCTAGAAATTGATTTAATAATTTGTGGTTGTTCACTTAAGCTGAGATCTGAATGGAATTTGTGTAGGAGATAGGTATACAGCCAGTGGTTGTGCTTTACCCAAAGTATCTTGGTGTTTTTTGTGTTAGTGCTTTTTTAACTACGCTACATATTTATTCTGTAAATTCTATAACCTTTCTTCAGAATCGTACTAGATGCCATATTTTTAAGATAGAGAGCATATTTCAATAAATCTGTAGAAGTTTTTTTTCATCAGTTTTGGAATTTAATGCATATTGTTTAGTAATTTCCTCTTTTTTTTTTTTTTTTTTTTTATTACAGCATCAACAATGTTTAGCTGTGTTCAGCAGAGTCAAGTTTACCCGGGTACTACTGACTGTTCTAATAGCATTTACCAAAAAAGAGGTACATTCATTTAGTGTTTCTGTGTTCACATTATGATCCTGTGAAATGCTGCTTCTTTTCATTCTCTAAGGTCAAGCAATTATTCTGTAGTCATTGCCGCAGGTGAAGGGTTGGATCAGCCTTACAGTGGCAACCATTCGGTTTTCATTCATTTTATTAAAGAAATACGAGAAAGGCTAGTAGCTGACATTATTATGGCGTTGCAGAGAGACAGAATATTCATTCTAGAAAATGTAAAGAAAAATATTCATGAGTTTTGGATTACTCTTTTCACACAGATGAGCAAAATATTTCTTTCTCAAGTTCAGTCCCCTTCGGTGGAGTTACCTGACATTGGGCAGTGTTTTGTCCATCTCTAGAGAATTGTTAGCTTTTCCTTCCACGTGGTACTGAATTAGTCTCTAGATTTCTTTGGTCTGAGAAAAGGAATATAACCCCTTGCCATGCAATTTGCCTACTTTTTTGAATATAAGATTTCCTAATTGTTGAAGGGAAGGAACTGCCTGTTTTAGGGCAAAGAGGTGGAGTAACATGGCATGTAAGACAAACCTTTTTGTTTGAAGAGCTTTTTCTCTTCAAGGATAAATACCTGTCTATTGCTTTTTGTTATTTTCACTTTTATAAAGAAATAAACAAGTTTCTTCCTTAAGTGGCATGGAGCCTCTCCCACATATTTTGCTCTTGCAGCAGGCACATACTGTATAGTTTAAAATACCTTGATTAAATCGGAAGTTAGGTGCAAGTGTCATTGATAGACATCACTGTTGAGGAAATAGTGATTTAGTGGTTGAGAACAATTGCGTTCTGAGTATAATCATTCATTATATCAGAAATCAAACTGTGACATAGAAGAGATCTACTCTGATGTACAAACAAATTCTGTCTGGGTTAAGTGATATGAGTTAATGATCTGTGCAAAATCAGATTATCTGATGTTGTTGAAGTCTGATTACTTAAAGTACAAGTTATTTACATTATCAACTACTTTGATTTTAACTAGATCTGCTTAGCTGCTTATTCTTTTAGTGGACTTGTGGGTGCTGTAATACGTGAACATATGTTATGCAGAGCTGCAGATCTTGTTCAGCTTCCATTAGATTTTCTAAAAGAGGCGAAGTTTCAATTTGAAATCTTAAGTCAAATACTTGAAATTTCATGAAGGGCTGTTAGTCCAGTTTTTTTAAAATAAGATTTTGGATTTTGCAGAGAGCTCTTTTAGATGGTATCCACTTTGGTAGCAGACTTGGATTCATAGGACATCAGAAAATTCAGCATGTCAGCAGGTCATGAATCAAGATTTCTAATGGACATCTGGTATCTTCTAATGTTATGTAGTGATTTCATTTCAGTTGATAGGTTATGTTTTATCTATATTGTCAAAAACTCTGCATTTTGTAATGACAGGAGATGTTTTTCCTCTTTGCAGTTTGGAGTTTACTGTATTTGACAGAAGAGTTTTGTGAGGGTTTTTGCCACTCCCCTCCTCCCTTCGAAATCGGAAGTAGAGGATATGCCTGTAGTGTATACTGGACTTCCAGTTGTAATTATTGTTAAGGCCTATCTTACACAAAAAACACAGTATCACATGTATGTGTACATATGTAAAATATAAGGAACACTTTCTTGCACAAAAATCTGTTGGGGTTTTTTTTTCCATAACTGGTTGCGTACAAACGTTAGAATCCTAATATCACCCTTTTCTCTGATACTAGCATTAATTCTGTAGTCAAAACATGTTGGTTCATAATGTGAATGACTGTTACTTGCCTTTCAGACAAGTGCAGTTGCAGAAGCTCAGAAACTAATGACTCAGGCAGCTGATTTGCTTTCTGCCATCCACAATTCATTGCATCATGGTATCCAGGCACAGAATGATACCACTAAAGGAGGTATGTATAAAATTTTATCCTCTTTTTTTCCTTTAAATATGCTGTCTTGATAAACTTTAGTATCTACATGCATTTTTTTTTAAAAAAACACTGTTTACTTTAAACTAATAATACCTGTTATACAAACAGCGAAATAATATTAAGATCAAGCAATGCAAATCTTTAACAAAGTGATGGTTCTGAAAGCAATACTATCACTTCAAAGCCAGAGGTAATGTGAACTTTTGATTAAATGCATTGCACTTCTAATTGGTGTATATGTCATTTTAAAACAGAGAACACCACCTCACTGTCTGTACAGGTATGTACTGAGGTGCTGAGGGATGGGTTTCTTTAAATAGTAATAGTGTCTCTGGAAGTTAGCTGTCAGTTTAAGTGTTCATTTTGGCTAACTGAATAATTTGTATCATATTTGCAAGTTTGAAGTGAGTTCTGAAAACATAGCTTATATGCAGCTTTTCTCTCTCTCTTTTTCTCTCTCCCCCTGCCCCCTTCATTAGATCATCCTATTATGATGGGCTTTGAGCCCCTCGTTAATCAGAGATTGCTGCCACCAACTTTCCCTCGATATGCAAAAATAATTAAAAGGGAAGAAATGGTCAATTATTTTTCCAAACTAATAGACCGAATAAAAACTGTATGTGAAGTAGTCAACTTAACTAATTTGCACTGTATACTGGTAAGCATTAATATTTCTTACTTATAGCCAAACATAAGATCTTAAAATGTAACTTGCAAAAAATCATTCTGTGTATACATGCTATTGCTCACTGGAGAAAAAGTTGAGCTGTATGTGTAAATCTTTTGGTGTTTCCCATTGTTCTGTACAGTTTCAAAATTTACTGTGTTTCCTGATACTTAATATTTTTCTTTTTCCAGCAAAGACCTTTTCTCCTCTCAAACCTTCCATTTTTTCCCATAATCTGCTAAATAATTATGCATGTTAGGGGTGGAGCACAAGCAAGTTAATTCCTTGCAACTTTTTCTTCGGTTGAAGAGCTGCAACTGAAGTAGCAGAACATAATTCCTTGCTGTATTCCTAATTTTTTTCATATTCAGTAAGCAATATTCTGCATATGTCCCTGTAGCAGAAGAGAGCACTCTAAAAACATATTTGTTTAAGCTTGGAATTCCCTGAATAGGCATAAAGTTTAAGCACCTGCTTATGTTCTTTCCTGAGTAAGTGGTGTTATTCTAAGTAATGTTATTCTCAGTTGCTGCCTACATTTATTAGAAGACGCTGAAATGCTTGAAATACTTTTTTCCATACATGCTGGCCTGATTTCGTTTGGGACAGAGTCAATTTTCTAATAAGTAGCTGCATGTTTCAGGAGGTGCAGCATCTTAAGCCAGTGTGAGAATAGTTTTGCTAAGACCCATTGTTTACAGTTGTCACTACATAATGTTTATATTTTGCTGGGATAGAGTTAATTTACCATGCAGCAGCTGCTGGCATGAGAAAAACAGTCATGTTTTGGATTCTTGTTAAGTGAACTTTAGTTTCCCATGCTTCGTAAGCAAGCAGGTGTACTTGCTCCTCCGTTGGCAGGAGCGGAGACAGGACAGCAGACCCCAGTTGTCCGTCAGAATTATTCCACGCCATGAGGTTCACACGCTATATATAAGCGAGGAGTTTGGTGGGGTCAGTCCGCTCTTTTGGCTCTCCGCCGCGTGTCCGCTGGCCCTCCGGACGTCCTCTGCCCGCCTCCCCGTGTGCCCCGGGGGTTTTGTGCGTTCGCGATGGTCGTGGCAGCTTCGGGACTCGCCGTGCTCGTGGTGGCCAGCACCTGGCGTCCGCTGCCGGGAGCGCGCATCCTCCTGCCTCTGTGCGGGCTGGCTCGGGGTAGATACTCTTATTAGCATTAGCAGTAGTAGTTTTTTAGCTTTTATTCTTTTATTACACCTGTTTTTCATTTCAACCCACGAGCTTTCCTTTCCTTTACGATTCGTCTTTGTAGTGTGGAGGGGATTGGGTGAGAGAGCATCATTCAGCTGCCAATAAAAGTATTAGACAACCACACAGGCATTCGCTGACAGAGGAGAGAACCACAGTTAAATCAGTTCGAAGATTAAGCAAATCTTTGGTCTTCCTATTTTCTGTTAAATAAGTTAATTAAAACAATATTTCAATGAGGCATCTGGTACCAATTAAACATTTCAGTTTTGTTACATACCTGGTACAGTTATGTCATGTTCTTCACAGTTTCACAGTATCTTTTTTCTGCTGTCATTCTTCTGACTGTTGCATCTGAAGAAGAAAATCCAGCAACCTTTTGTTCTGTTAAATAACAAGGGATTGTAGAAAAACAATACATTTTAGCTTCATAATATGTTCTGTTTTGCTGAAATTATTCATGCTTACTTTCTTACAGTTTGTATAAGCTATGCTGTGCATATGTCTGTGTGCTTGTGTATACAAAATATAGGTGTATTTACACAATTGCAAAGGCATATTTGTGTATAAAAGTATAAATACATGTGAGTATATGTATTAAAATTGGCATATTGACCTGAATTGTCTTTTTTTTTTTTTTTTTTTTTTTTCCTAAATGTAACTCAGGATTTTTTCTGTGAGTTTAGTGAACAATCACCATGTGTTCTTTCAAGATCCTTATTACAGGCAAGTCCTAATCTATGTCTTTGGGTGAAATACTTCTTCATTTGTTGGAAACAAGAAGACGAATTCATGTTTACAATATTTACATTATTTGCATATCACTTAGTAATGCACAAGTGGTAAAAAAATTTCTAGAGATACTTAAGTATTAGACACATAGATACTTATATTCTTGTCTAATTTTTAAGAACACTTTTAAATACTGTTGTTTATATCATATTAGTACATGCTAATAAAAAGACAAAGTGTTAAGATTTCTTTTCTCTGCCATAAAGCCGGGCCTGTACACGCATTTTTATGCTGTCCTCCTTGTGCTGTCTCAGTTTGGGGCTGGTGTACCTAGCTGAACCATCTCAGTTCTTAAAGCAATCTTACAAGTTTCTGATATAATATAGATACTATAAGAGCTTTCTATTAGTAATTTCTAAAGCATTAATTTTAACTTAAAACATGTTTCTAAAAACACATTTTCACTTTCAGACAACTTTTCTGGTAGATAACAAGAAAGTGTTTGGCACTCATCTCATGCAAGACATGGTAAAAGATGCTTTAAGATCTTTTGTCAGTCCTCCAGTACTTTCTCCAAAGTAAGTGGATCTTGAGTTTACTTGCATGTGCTTACGTGTCTGATGAAAAAATATTTCTGCTTACAAAAGCAAAGACAGATGTCGAAAGAACACATACCTTTTGTATTTGCTAGTGCTTTTATATGAAGGAGTCAGTTGCTGTTACTGTACTTATGTTTCTTTTTAACTTTTATGCTACATGGACTGGTGACATTCATAAACATATATATGTATGTGGATATTTGCCTTTTAGGTGTTGTCTTTATAATAATCACCAGGCAAAGGACTACATTGATTCCTTTGTGACACATTGTGTTCGGGTAAGCATTCATTCCAATTACAGCATGTTTATGTGTATACGAGCACTTTCAAGAGCTGCTTGCATTTGAAAATGAGAATAGTTTTTTTTACACACCTGACAATGAAGGCCAAATTGCGGAAGTTGGCCATCTTAAAACAATAACTTTTTTTAAAAGCCAGTAAATTATTGCTGTTTGTTTCCTGTATTATGCTTCCAGACTTTTCACTTTACTTGAAATTCGTACCTACTACCTCTTCACATGGTAGTTTCATGTCACAAAACAAATGCATACCACTAGTAAAACCAAAATTATTTTAACATTCTCTCCAGTTTAAAAATTTTAAAGATTGTTTTAAAAGATTCAGTTATTGAATGCAGCACAATGAAAATCTAAGAAACTCATAGAATCATTTAGGGTTGGAAGAGACCCTTAAGATCGAGTCCAACTGTTAACCTAACACTGCCATGAGTGCCTAAGCACCACATCTACATGTCTTTTAAATACCTCCAGGAATGCTGACTCCCACCATTTCCCTGGCCAGCCTGTTCCAATGCCTGACAACCCTTTCAGTGAAGAAATTTTCCCTAACATCCAGTCTAAACCTCCCCTGGTGCAACTTATCCTATCACTTATTAGTTGAGAGAAGAGACTGACACCCACCTCAGTACAGCCTCCTTTTAGGTGGTTGTGGAGAGCTATAAGGTCCCCCCTCAGCCTCCTTTTCTCCAGGCTAAACCACCGCAGTTCTCTCAGCTGCTCCTCATAAGACTTGTCTTCCAGACCCCTCACCAGCTCTGTTGCTTTTCTTTAAACATGCTGCAGCACCTCGATGTCTGTCTTCTACTGAGGGGCCCAAAACTGCACACAAGTATTCAAGGTGTAGCCTCACTAGTGCTGAGTACAGGAGAACAATCACTACCCTAATCCTGCTGGCCACAGCGATACAAGCCAGGATGCTATTGCCTGCCTTGGCCTCCTGGGTGCATGGATAGTATCTGTCTTACCCTAAGCATTCTGTTCTGTCTCAGACCCCTAAAGGATGCTCACTCAATCTCCTGTTGCTTTACATACAGACAAGTGGGTTCTTGCATTGCTCCACAGAGCCTGCTAACTTGCACTCTGAAGGGAGCCTTAAGGACCCCAGCTCCTAATACAAATGTATAAAACAGGTGCCTAAATAGACATCATAGTACCTCTCCTGTAGTTTTGAAGTTGTGTTGAAAATTGAAACCTACACTTTGTTTCTTTTAGCCGTTCTGTAGTCTGATTCAAATCCATGGACACAACAGAGCTCGTCAGAGAGATAAACTGGGTCACATTCTTGAGGAATTTGCCACCCTCCAGGATGAGGTAATGTCCTAAGTCGCAGGCCAGCAAACTTTTCTTTCGAGTTGTATTCCTACTAGAGTGGAGCATGTGGCATTAGATTCCTGGTAAATGAAGCAGCTCCTCTGTCCTGAAATCTTCAGGATGAGGATTCCTAAAACGCAGCCCAGGAAGTCTGTAGGATGCATCCAAATACTTTGTTAGATATAGTGAACAAAAAGGTATTGCGTATTTTAAGATTAACTTGGTTGGGTAAGTAGACTTCAGGGAAACTTGCTCTGGTGTCTGTAATTTAATGGTCATCCCACTGCTTGTTGTCTCTGTCCTGCTTGTAACGGTCAGTCTACACCATGTAACCAGGCAGAGATGGGTGACCCATGTTTACAAGACACTCCTGAAAATTCAGTCATATAGCTATGTAAGATGTAAATTGCAAAATTTTATAATGATTTTCAAAAATATATATAAATTAAATAATAATTCTTAAAAATATAGTGTTCCAGCTGGTTTTGAACATTTCTCAAGAATGGGCAGTGAAAGATGACAGGGAAACGTATATTTTCCCTTTCTGAAAATTTATTTCTTCAGCACTGTGAGGCATGAAATAACAAAATATTTCCAAGATGTACGTGCTAAGGAGAACGTTCAAGGAGCTTGGAGTTGAGGAGGAGATTTTCTGTGCTACAGTTTCTCTTAGGATGGTTCGGTTGAGGGTTTGTTGCAGTACTGCTGCTGAGACACACTGTTTTTTCACTTTGTGACAGGTCACATGGATTGATTTGTTCAGGACTTGATAATATTCCAACTATGAGAGACTTCATGTCTTCCATACAATTACTTTTAAGACTGAGTTGATCTTAGCAATATTTTAGTTCCTCTGGTGGGCAACGGTGTATTTCTTGTATGTTAAGCTTATAAATTTAATTTTTCAATGTAGCTTTTTTTTTTTTGGTTAAAAAAGTAGTTATTGCCAATGTAGCAAAGTGAATAACAGCTTGTAGTGGGTTCTGAGTTTCAGAGCTCACGTGACTGCTAACAATCTATATAAAAATACATTTTAAATTAAAAAAAACCCAGTTATTTTGGTATTACTGTAGAGAGTATTTTTTCCAATGTGCAGCAGAATGTGCTTCTAGTTATGTGAATAACTTTGCAGTTTTCTGATGGTTCTAGCCTATAGAGGTGGCAGTATCTGTCAAAACCGGTTTCTGTCTTTTAACCTAGAGCATGGCTTTATTGACCCAATTTGTATTCAGAATTTAAGATTTTGTTTCTGGTAGAACTTGGATGTTATTTCAGTCAGAAGTTCTTCCTCCCCTGTCTGTGACTTTGCTCTCTTTTTCAATAGGCAGAGAAAGTAGATGCAGCACTTCATAGTATGTTACTGAAGCAGGAACCGCAGAGGCAACATTTGGCTTGCTTGGGCACCTGGGTCCTATATCATAACCTTCGTATTATGATACAGTATCTTCTGAGTGGCTTTGAGTTGGAACTTTACAGTATGCATGAATATTACTACATATATTGGTAAGAGGCTGCTTTATTGACAACTGTTGGGGGAGGGATGCTCACACAGAGCTATAATTGCAAATATTTAAAGGAGGGACTAAACTATGATTTTTTTTTTTAATCTCAAGCTTGCTCAACATAGTATTTAGTTTACCTATTCATAAAACTACAAGTGGAGAAAAAAAATCTGTCGGTCTCTTTTCTAGACTTACTAAATAGTGTACTTTTTTTTCTGAAATAGTAATTCACACTCTAGTTAGCTTTTTAAATTGTGACTAATCTGAATGTTGACTGGGTAAAAAAAAAATAATCTTACTCTGTGAGTGTATTTGAAGAGGTATCTGCCTTTTGTGAAAATGATTGCACTGTCTGGAGTCAAAATACATTTTATTTTCCACTTCAGTTCAAATTAAATTATTTTTCATTATTTTAGATGATTTATTTTTTATTTAACATTAAAAATTTGATGTTGAACCTTCCTGTATTAAAGTGCTTCTGTACTTTTGTCCATTTTGGTTTTGTTTTGTGTTTTTTTGGTTTTGTTTTGTTTTGTTTTTTTTCTGTGAAGCTACCAATAAACTCTTACTACGCAAGCTGTAAACCTTCCTGACAGATTTGACCAGTTCAGATGACTTGAATTTCAGTGCTTCTCATTATGTTTCTGTCCCGTTTCAGTAGTGGATTAAGCGAGAAAATTAATAATCCATATTGTTACCAGAAGATGGCAATATTCTTTAAGTAATACCTCAGTGACTAATACCAATTTTTCTGTAGGACAGTATTTTTTACCTGCCCATATTTCCCCCCACCATTTTTATAAATTCACTTTTAATTGTAACTGTTACATCAACTGCTTTATCTCCTTACTGTAAGTGAAGAACAAAAAAAAAAAAAGACAAAATTTCTGAGGGGAAATGTGTGAATGAAACTCATAATTATTTCTCAATAATTTTTCTTCTGAATTATGACTTCTTATGAAGTATTATTTCTTCTTCATATCCTCCAGGTCTGTAATTTCTCCTCTTTCTTCCTTATTCCTTTTGATTTGAATTCAGCCTAGAGATCTATTGTACCTGCTTCTGCTTACTAAGAAATTGTTCTTAAAGAATTCTTAAAGATTTATCTTAAAGAATTGCACGTGGATCTCATGTTCCTGTGAACCTGGCCCTTCTATTTAATAATTTGTGGCTTTTTAACAAGACAAATGAGCATTAACCTTTTTTTCTCAAAACAGTAATTCCTGAGAAAAGTAGTAAAGGTGTTAACAAAATATTAAAAAAAAAAAAAAGCTTAATTTGCTGGGGGGAAGGAAGAATTACAGAAAAAAAAGGATCTTATATGGGTTTTGAAATAATAAGAAGCTTAGACTTCACTAAGTAAACGTCTAAGAAACTTCCTATCTATGTTTGAATCTGTACAGTCTTTTTAAAAAAATATCCGAAACAGGAACACAGCCTAATCTGTGATTTCAGCCTTGCAAAACAAAGAATTTTAACTGCCCTGAAAGCTGTTATTTCCTATCAGTTCTCTGAGTGAACAGCTTGGCATTCATAGAGGATGTGTGCATTATAAATACGTTTTGCACTGTAGTATTTAACAGCTTCATACCATTTTTACTGTAGGTATCTATCGGAGTTCCTCTATGCCTGGTTGATGTCAACATTGAGCCGCGCTGACAGCTCTCAAATGGCAGAGGAGAGAATAATGGAGGAACAACAGAAAGGCCGTAGTAGTAAGAAAACAAAGAAAAAGAAAAAAGGTATCTAGGTGTAGACTGTAACTCAGACTTTTTTTTTCTCCCCTTGGTGCAGCCATGTAGAATTAAAATCCAAAATTTATTGAGTCAACACTGATATGGGTAGGAAAAATGTCCCAAAGATTATAAACACTGAATGTAAAACTTCTAACTAAAAAAAAATCAGTCACAAAATATAATTGAGAATTATATCACTTTCTGAAAATTTGAAAGAACTGTTTTGTTTTAGGATTAGTATGTGTACTTACATTTTTATGTGAAATTTGCAGTTCGCCCTCTCAGCAGAGAGATCACCATGAGCCAAGCATACCAAAATATGTGTGCTGGGATGTACAAGGTAATTTATTTGTGCTTGCTGAACAATGAAATCAATTTTTTTTTGTAGTAGGAATCAAGCATACCTTGCATGCCACCTTTGTTTTTAGTGGGACTCAAAATTAAGTTCAGGTTTATAACATGACACGGTAAATTCTCTGCTATTTTTCTGTCCTTCCAGTTATAACTAAATTGTAACTTTCATTTTACTCACAACAGAATATGACATAAAGCTAACAGTTTTCACTATATTTATCCTTTCCTTTTTAGACAATGATTGCATTTGACATGGATGGCAAAGTAAGAAAACCTAAGTTTGAACTGGATAGTGAACAAGTTCGGTATGAGCACAGGTTTGCTCCATTCAACAGTGTTATCACACCACCCCCAGTGCACTACTTGCAGTTTAAAGTGAGTGATCTTAAAACGTGATGCCACTCAGTGCTTTTATAAAAGTCATTTGCCCACCTGCTTTACACATTGTTGTTATGGTAAAAAGAGCCTTTAATATCTCGAAGTTCATAATGAAGCATAAGTCAAAATGGCAAGGAGTTGTAGCTTTAGTTGTGTGCAAGGACAATACATTGTTTTGAATTCTCACCAAAATTAGACTTTTAGGCATTTAAAACTCAGTCTGATGTGGTTTATGAGAAGCTGGTTTGCATTAAAATAAAATCTCTTTGAAGCTTATTGACAGACATTTTGGTTGTGGTTTATATAGCAACATGTTTTTATTACTGCAGCAAGCAAATAGGAAAATGAAACAGAAGTAATTTTGACTGTTAAATCACAGAAGTGTTTGTTGGAGGCTTGTCTTGTCCTGTCTCCTCCCTGAAGTAGCGCTACGTATCACATGGCTTCCTCTTTGTCATGGATTTTTTTTTTTTAATTCCTAATAATAGTAAAAAAAAATGGGAGTATCAAAATTATATTTAAAAATTTTGAACAGTTTCTGTATATCACTTGCTGTAAGCTTGATTTAAGGAAACAAAATCATATACTTTTCTTTCTCCTGTTTTTTCCTGTAATTTCACACCCTGCTCTGCTGCATGGCACTATTAGAGCAAATGAATGTCATGTTGTTCAGGAAATTAATTGTTTTATAAAGAATATGAGAAGTTAATTGGCACTATAAAATAATAATTAAGCAGTGTATTGCTACTTGGTATTTGCCATTTTAAATAAACGTTTTCAACTTTGGTATTCTTAAAATATTATTTAGTTGACATAACTTTTTTTCTTGAATATAGTAATTTGTTTTCATTAAAGGTGATAAAAATACAATTTGTTGGCAACTGATCTTAATATATATTTATATATTTCTGTAACACATTAGGAAATGTCTGATTTAAATAAGTACAGCCCACCTCCTCAGTCATCGGATCTCTACATGGCAGCTAGCAAACACTTCCAGCAAGCTAAAATGATTCTTGAGAATATTCCTAATCCAGACTATGAGGTAAGACTGAAATACTATAAAGGAGTATTTGCTCATAATAGAATATGTGTTTATTTTCAGCTGGATCTGCTTGAGATCCAAAGTGTAGTTTGTCAAAATGCTGAGGAAAGCCAAGTGCCTTGATTAAGGAGTAGACAGAGGAGGGTGGTGGCATCTTACACAACGGTTTGTTTCAGTAGATCAGATAATGAGGGTTGTGCTCACTGTTCCCAAAACCTCTCCTGGCTGTGTATCTTAGACGCTAGGTAGCAACTTAGTTCCTTCTTGCATGCTGCCTTCCAGCACCGTTCTAAAATCGTAAGAGTTTTAACAAGAAGGTGACATGGGCCTGTCTTGCTTACCTGGAACCCGGTAATTCATACTTCTCCTGAGCCTTCAAGGCTGTGACTGTATTTTGGAGCAAGGAGGATGCTTACTTACTCTGTTGCATCTGAGCAGGTTAAGAACAGTTATGGGAGATGGTTCTCCTGGGAGTTTAGGAGTCCCTGCCTGTTCTCTGGATCCTGGTGATACTTACACATGAACTATCTGATCAGTGCTGATGGGGTAGTTTGAGCGTGCCCAGACCACTTCCATGCAAAATGCCACCAGCTTGATACTTGAGTTTCCCCTTCCCATCGTGTTTGGATCACAGTGTTCAGAGTAGATGCCTAGAGTCTGTCTAAACATTTATTTGGATGAGTGACTCAGAACTTGCCATAGTTTGCATGCAGAGCAGTGGTTTCTGTGGTATGTTGAATAAATAAGTGACGCATAATAAGAACTCCTTCATTAAATTTCTTCAATCCAGTAGTTATACTTCAAAGAAAATCCAAAATGCCTTGATCTCTGTTTAACTGATACTGTAAGAGGACTGCTGTATTGTTAGAGTATGAGTATTATCTTTGAAATAATACTGAGGTCATATGCTTTCACTTGAAAACTTTGTGGTGTTTTGTGTTTAGGTCAATCGAATTCTAAAAGTTGCTAAACCCAATATTGTGGTCATGAAGCTGCTGGCAGGAGGCCACAAAAAAGACTCTAAGGTAAGAAAATACCAATTGAATTGAATGTGAAATGTAGTATTCTGTGCAATGCTACCACAGATCTCTTACAGCTGAACGAGCAGATTGAGGCCACACTTACTGTAACTCTTAAAAGAACTGGGAAAGCAACTTAATCAATTTTTCTGCTGGAAATAGTTTGTTGTATTATTTAAATAACCCTTAAAGGTCCCTTCCAGCACAAACCAGTCTCTGATTCTATGAAATACGGAAATGTTTTGGAAAAAAAACTGGGAATGTGGGATGACATCTGCAAATATAGGTATACTTGAAGAGCAGGAAGAAGTAATCGGTAGCAGTGTATCAGCAGTCTCTGTGAACATGATCAGGAGAGTGCTGACTGTCAGGATTAGCGGGTGCTACGTGGGTCAGAGGGAGAAGAGGGCTTTCAGACTTCCTGATGGAGGCTAGGCACAGAGTGAAGGAGCACACTGAAGGGGCACAGCAACACTCTACAGCTTTTGGTCCATCACTGCTGGAGAATGACTGGCATATCAAGAACTGGGTTCTAATATTTTTCAGGTATTAATTTAAAGAGCTAGGATTACTTTTTCCCAATCTTTTGCTGTTTAAAAATTTTTCTTCTATCTGTAGGGTATCCCTCATTTTGAGTATTAAATTCAGCAGTACTGCTGTGTAATGTTTTACATCTTTTCTTTCTAGGTTCCTCCAGAATTTGACTTCTCCCCTCATAAATATTTTCCAGTTGTGAAGCTTGTTTGAAAGACAAGAGATAGTTGTTAGGATACCTGAAGCATCGTCTGTGTATTGGATACCAGCTGTAGGATGGAATATCTAGTGCTATAACCAGACTGAAAGGCATCCCCAGGATAAAAGTACTGTTATGTGAAATATCTGTAGTCTGCCGCCTTCACGTGATCTGAATGACAACTGCTGTTTTAAAGTGGTTTGTATAAAGTTTTACAGGTGAAGCTGATTTTAGTCAACTGTATAATTGAAGAATGTTGTACTGTAATTGATTTTATTACAGATTTAATCATAAATAATTTTTAGGAATGAACTCTGACAGAAAATGGTAGGTTAGGGATTTAATAACATTTAGGACTGAATAAAAATAATGCAGTAGAGTTTCATGTCTGAAATTCTGCTTTGAACAAAGCCACTTGGAGAGATTGTGAGTTTCCGTGTTTTTGCTTAAATTGCATCAAATTTGCTCACTTTGTAAGCAGAAAGACTGGGTTCTTTTCCTGCCAAGTCCTGCAAGCTAAAACAATCTTAATGGAAGTTAAGACCAGATGAAAACTAGTCATTTAGCTCCTACTGCACTGAATTTGGTGATTTTTGGTTTACTCAAGCCAGTTGCCTGGAAGGTATTTTGTCTCAAATGTAGAAGTCCTTGAAGACAGTGTTCTTCGTGATCCTGGAGAATCTACAGAGCCAACCCTGAATAGCCACACAGGAATACAAAACATAAGGAATGTGTTTTAACTACTCTGCAACTTTATTTCAATACGGTTGTTACTTTGCCATTGCAAAGCAGGGATTGCTAATTTGTTCCATTGCTCAGTCAACTCCTGCATGACCTTCATTCTTGTTTTGACTGCAATGCTGCTGCTAGATCCTACTGCCTTCTGTAATGGTTGGTAGAGGTAGAAATCCCAAACAGGAGGACCCCCAAACCTACTCTTTCCTTCCTGGAAGAGTTCTTCCTCTTGTGCTGCCAGATGTGAAATGATTAGTTGAGGTAAGATGTTGTGCTGAGCAACCTCTGCTACAAGAAGAAAAAAGGAAAGATAAAAAAGCTGACTTGCTCTTTCATAAACCATTCTGCCAAGTCTTACTTGGAGTATAAAAATAAATCCTCCAGGTTTGATTGTGTTGGACATTTTGGTGCAAAATAGCTTCCGCCATAGTGATGAGCTTGTAATTCCCTCTCAACCACACAAGACATTTGTTTGTGTTTCTGTATGTTTATAGTTGTACTACGGAGTAATACCACTTCAGCTCCGTCACATAAGCAGCAGCACTGCTGAGCTAGAGCTGGAAAACAATGAAGAAACTCTGATGTGGAGCATGCACTTGTCTGCCACGAACTTTGTATCTTTTGAAATAAGCAGGAGTACTGCCCTGAAGACATGCTTTTACTAGTTTTTCTGCTGAGGAAGTTGCATACTGTTTTACATGTTTGCTTATCATGATTAATATACTTGAATGCTTCTGTATTGTTGCCAAAGGAGTGAAAATCCTGGAAAATGTAGTTGTAAAGACAGCAAACTGGTTCTAGCACAGGGCACTGAGAATTCACCTGGCTTCTGCTGCCTTCTTGTAAACAATCACAAAAATCTTTCCTGTCTTAAAAATCTTGAACTACATGACAACAGTTTGAGCCTTTGGTATTTCTCAAAAGGAAGCAGTAAATAAAAGAGAAACCAAGTTCCATATCATTTATAGAACTAAGAAACCAGGAATTATCATCTTTCCCATTTTCAATAACATTAGAAGTGGATGAACTCTACAGAATAAGGTGAATACACGGTAGAGATTACTTTTATTTTAAAATGCTTATCCAAAATGGATCAGACTTAGTTTTTAAAAAAACATCAAGGACAACTGTTAATTTAACCCCAAGATGATTACAGCAAAGAAGCTTTCCCTGCCTCATGCAGCTAAAAATTTTAGTGATAGACAACATTATGTAAACCACAGTTCCAAATGAATCTCTAGTTTTGTTCAACTAAAAGTCCTTTACATACAGACCCCGAGGCTACTAGAAATCTACCATCCTACTTACATTCCTGTAGCACTTGAAGCCATTGAGAATAAGATTGTATTCCTTTTATGATTTTAAACATTGCTTTTACGCAGGTTTTCAGACCCCCTACTGTCAGAGGCGTAACAAGTGTGCTTTGTACAAAGGTGATCTTGTTTATGAAGAGCACAACACGTAGCTGGGTAGCAAGACAGTCCAGTCAGGTTTTGGTACTGTACAGAAATACAGCTAAACCAATTTGTTTTTAAAGAATTCTCTGTTGATACATTAATTACCTTAAGGATTTTGTTTGTTTGGGATTTTAGCAGTTTCAAGTTAAAGCAAGTCATTCAACTTGAATACAGTGTTTCTCTGTTCATTTTGTACTGTCAGAATGTATGCTCTTTAACAATCACTATTAAATTTCTCATTAACTTCATCTCAGCTGTGTAATTTTTACAGATTAAGTCCTAAGAAAATGCCCCTTTCACTCACAATATATGTAAACATTTTGGTGTTAAAACATGTTGTTATTTGCAGAAAATAACTTAATAGCCCAAGTTTCCTAACACTTAAGAGATGCTCATGCCTAATTTTCTCTCCTGCTTACAAGCATTTGTTTTCTCTCCTATAGTGACTGTAGTGGCCCAGACCAGTTAAGTCCAACTTAAATGGAAAAAAAAACCCTAGATTAACCAAGAACTCAGTACTGGCATTTACTGCTTTTCTTAGAAGAATTCAAGTTACACATAGCAAGTCTATCCATGAACTCTTTATGTATTTAAGCTTAATAGTCACCATTTGACTTGAGCTCTGCCTTTTACTTGATGTTGACTTTTCATACACAGAAGAACCAACCTTCCCCTTGCATGTTTAGAAATCTTAAGGTACGGGAGTTGTAAATTAGTACACTGAGGAATGACACACCAGGAAAGTAGTGACAAAAATAAGTGCATTAAGAGAAAGCCAAGACAAATCTGTATTTTTCTTAACTTGAATTCGTGGTTGGGAAGTTACTAGTGTCTGTCTGCTCCCATGTTGCCTTTACAGAGGTTGGTTCATGCTCATAAAGGTTGCTCCAAACACCAGTGCCAGTCTTGAGAACAGACACAAACACCATCTTCAAAACAGCAGCCTACACACTGTGCAGTTATGGGTGCCCCAGGGGTAGTAGAGTGTATGTATGTCTAGATTATTGCAAGTAAACTAGGTTCTAGTTTACGTTCAACAAGTTACAGAAAAGAGGGAGACTACAGAACATTGACAACATGATACATTGTGCATAACACAGGACTTCACAACAACTACAGCTTCACCTGATGTCTGGTAAATGCATAGTCTGGTTTACCATCTTCAAAAGTCTGGCAGAGATTCATCACTTTGAACAGTTGAGATGATTGCTGTTCTACAAGGCAAGCATCTGCCTTTCAAGACAGTGGCTAAGTGGAATAAAGGGTAGTCGTAGCACCCCGTTTCAGATGGCTTCTGTCATGGAAGGTTCAGGAGTTGGTTTAAATTTTTACACTCTGAACTTGTGCAAGTTAGTGGTACCTGAACCATACTGTAGTCCTGATCCTGCGAACAGGAGTCCAACAAAGCTTTCAGAAAAATCTTCCTGCTAATCTCTTAATGAGAAGACATTATTGTCAGAATCTTTTTTGTTTTAAACCAAAAAGTTAAGAACAACCAGGATAGCGTTTCAGCCTGGTCACCAACAGTGTAAGCTATCAATTTCATTTGGGAGGCCCAGGAAAATAAATCATACTGCATAACGCCTGAGGACTGTCTACATTGCAGTAAAAAGGTGCCAGAATAGGCACACAGGTAAGCTGCAGCATGGGCCATTTTTCATGCTTCCCATGTTTTGTCAAGGTAAGTTAGCTCCTCTTGAAACTAGGCTGGGCGTTTCTCTACTGCATTGCTCAGGGGAGAGATCCGTCCTTGTCGGAGCACTCTCTCAGCTACCCCCAGTCCACACGTACTGCTGCTGTAGCGTGACTGTACAAATTCGCCAGCTTCAAATTGCCAGCTATCTGCACTTATTGCTAGCTGGTTTCAATTCATCATCGTAGGAAGGACAGAGTTATTGCGGAGGTCAAGTGGCTGTAAAACAAGATTTAAGATTATTTTTTTCACCATTGAAACAGTACTAAAACTTCACAAGGAAATACTACTTCATTTAGGCCCTCATTAAAGCCTTGAGAAGATAATCAAAACATTCTCAGATCACTTTGCTGTCATCACTGCTGCATTTTATATGAAGAGGTGATTAAATTGCATCATGAGCCTCCTTTGTTCACAACCTCTGTCGTTCTTCACCTTGCTCAGCTAAGTGGTTCTTCAGATCTTCAGGGTTTTTAACTAATTAGGAAAAAAGAAAAAGATACAGAAATATCTTTAAGAGACAGAAGTGACAGTTCTTCATCTAGAAAAAAATCTAGAACACAGCAAGAGGAATTCTGAAAGGGCTGTTAAGCAGTGTATAGTATATACACAGTAAAAGTTACAGACACTGTCCCCACCACATGCTAAATAGTAGCATCAGTGATGCTACACAGAAAATAGGTCACACTGTCAACATGAAGGAAAGCTCAAAGAACAAACAAGTATTAGTCAGCTATATCTGCTACTGGATACCATCCAAAATATAATCTTAACATTTTCAGCATGTGGTACTTTTTTTTTTTTTTCCCTTTTTTATTTTACCATTTTCAATCCCTGCAAGTGCTGCTTGCTTGTCTGTTTCTGACTCAGCTTCATTCTCATCTAAATTGTAATCGACATCCTTGTCCTGGTTCAGTGCTTCATGTTCCTGTTTGTCTG
Organism: Tetrax tetrax; assembly: GCA_009806455.1. Taxonomy (NCBI): domain Eukaryota; kingdom Metazoa; phylum Chordata; class Aves; order Otidiformes; family Otididae; genus Tetrax; species Tetrax tetrax. Next base: position 81,252 of record WHYT01013872.1, on the reverse strand, counting down.
TAAAAATGTTAAAATTAATTATTTTATGCTGTACCATAAGGTCATCTGCACAAGAAACAGTTACTGAAACAAATCTTCCACATAATTTGCTGCTGAATGATTCGCTGTTTAGGTTTTCTTATTATTTTTCCTTTTGAACTTAAACTTCAGAGCAGCTTTTGCTGTAAATCTTGTCTAAAGAACGAAATAAAAGACAGAACCTTTTGGGATTTGGAAAGTGTAGTAAAATTCAGTCAGAAAGGAAAAGCATTAAACAATTCAGAATACATTAAAAGACAGCCTAAGAAAAAGTAAAACCTGAAGCCAATGCTGAAAACTTGACTATAGCGCTGCTTTTGAATGTATTATCACTACTGCTAAAACAGATCTCAGCTTCCCCCCTTCTAGTTTTACTTTGTCTACCAAGCAGAAAGCTGTGAATACAGCATAAAAACCAGAGTATGATGTGCTAACTTGACACAGAAGTGCATTTCTCTAAGGGATTTTCTTCACACAGTGATTAACTCAAATTTCAAGCAACTTTTATTGACTATCTTAAGATCTCTTTAAATAGACAGTTCAGAAGTAAATGGAAACACTATTTCAGATTGCCAAACTACTACCCTAATTTCTCAGTTAACCAGCCAGAAAAAAAATAAAATGGCACAGAGGTATAAGCATAGCCAGGTTAAGAGAGATCTGAGTCTGGTTTCAAACATTCTCAAGCCAAGCCCTCCAATTAGTAACTAGCTTAGAAACAGGCTTGAAAGTTTTTAGCCTTATGTTGTCCACCATCAGACCACCACATTAAATAAACTTTTACCGTTACAGACCTAAGGTCTCAAACTTTTAGAAGCAGGTTTTATTGAAAGAGAGAGGATGCTGAAAGAATGTGGAAGACATCTTTTTCTACCTTAGGTTCCTTTGGCTACAAGGAACCTATGAAGTGAGGTATATGTCTGTTGAACAATCATGCCTGAAGAACACCCTGCTAGTCTTCCTAGCTCATAAAAACTGACCTCTCACAGGCTACACGGCAGTTTTTTCTTGCACTAATTGCTAGATGGCTTTTTTACCTAATCTTTCTGCTATTTATTTCCGCTAAAATGGAAGCAGTTTAGATAATTCACATCTTCACATCTCTTTGGGGCACAGTCTGCTCTGGCCAGCATATTTTTGAAGCAGCTGGAAAAATATTACTTTACCAATGTCAATGAAATTGTTGATAACTTCACAGGGATAAATAGTCTTAACATAATTACCCGCGATTCTATGAATGCATTTAATAGAAAAGCATAAACAGTATTTTTTGTGGGCATCAATTCCTGCTCTGACTGCCATAAGGCTTCCTCTTGATTGCCCTCTCTGAGCTGCTGGGTCTATCTGAGATCAAGTTCCTCAAAACAAGTCAAGTTTAGATTCTGGTCAAGTTTAGGCACGACATCAGTATTCTGCCGCTCAGTGCTGCGGAGTCATGTGGTTCAGGATCACATGTGGTAGATTCCACAAACTAGCACCTTTGCAGCATCTGATCCACAGTTTTGTAGACTCATAGTAATAAATTTTAGATACCTGAAATCTTAGGTCAAGTTTTATTCAGGCTAGCTTATTTTGAAGACAGGATAGATAGCATTTATGCATTGACACTATAAAAAAAAAAACTATCTGCAAAACATCAATATGTGATTCCTCTCCTCAACACTTTCGATGGTTAACATCTCATCCTTTTCAAATGCACCATATTCTTACAAAGCTTCAATACCAAAAAGTTTCAGGACTAATTTCCCCAAATGCCTTGTACAGGCAACAGAGAGAAAGACAGGAAGGCTGCTATGGTGATGCAGAAGAATCCAGCCCAGTAGCTCCATGTTGCACAAACAGAAGCCTCTATCTTTACCCCCAGACTGCTGGGGACTGACTAACCTTTTACAGCTCACCCTAACCTTTGTGAAACCTTATTTCTGTAATTCCTTAAACCTGTTCTGCATTTTCCTTTCTTAACAGTATGTGACATGCTACTAACCAGCCTTTTCAGAGGGCGAGTCATCCTGCTTAGCATCGTAATTCAGGAGCTGCTCCCTCTCAATTTCCTCACTGGCAGCCTGCTCTGCTGCCGGCTGTAACGCATCTTGCCCAGCTACATGTTTCTCATCTTCAGATGGATTCAGCTCCTTCTCTGACTCTGGCAGTATATCCTTATGAGCTGCAGGAGCATTGAGTGAATCCTGTGGATTTTTCGGTTCACTAGAAATCTTCTCCTCTTCTGCCTTTGGCTCCTGTTTTCTGTCAGCTAGGCCACTGATTGTTTCTGTAAACAAAAATAATTCCAAGTAAAAAAAACCTGATGCCTTTCAGTGGTGGTAAAATTTAAAACCTTTAATAAAGACTGCTTTATGTTTCTAATTAAGTTATTGTTTTTTCTCTGAAAGAATAACATTCAACCACATCAGTTCCAAAGAGAAAGACAAATACAACCACCATGTTTTTCCTACTCTGAACAGCTAAAGGATGAGACTTGTAGAGTCTAGTGCAGTATTGTTTACTGTCAAGACAGTCACACTTCTGCCTACTTAAAATTTTGTATCTGCAGTTAATAAATTGGGCAGGTGAAACAGAGCAGTTTAAATAAAAATTGCAGTGTGCTATATAAGCATCAGGTTTCTGTGTGTTACATTTCATTACTAACAGCAAAACTGATTTGGTGTTCAAAAGTAGCTCAGGACAAAGCAGTCACGTGAGCAGATTTGCAAGTAAATCAAGGTTGTTCTTATTTTTAAACACAAAGTGGAAGCACAGGAAGGTTATTACTTTTAGCAGTCATTACCATATCTTTTTTCCTCTACATCTGTATTTGTAACTAAAAAAATAACAATAAAATTTATAACAATAAAATATATAGAGGTTATCCTTAATTGCTAGAATGGCATTCTCTAAAATGAGAGTTGCATACTCCCAGGATTGTAATTTAAGATAGCACATAAGAATAATTAAACAGGAAACTGAATTTCTATCACATACAGTAATGCACTGGGATACATCCATTCACACTGACGGATGGTTCCTAGAGCTTACTGCCAAACACAACTATTAGGGTAACTAATCTGATCTCCTGCGTACCATTTCCCTTACTTGCATTTCCCTCAGTGACAACACATGGAAAGCATGGATGTGTGTTTGTTTAAAGCCTAACTTTCAGCTTTTCCATAGGGTGGAGTAGCAGGCTAGATGTGTCAAACTTAGTAAGAAAACATGCTTGAAAATCATTGCTTCCAAGAGTAGGATATTTTCACCATATCAGATGAGGAAGAGGATTCCAGAACGATAAATATTTTTATTTTCCTTTACATGCAACATGTCAGTTATAAGAAAACTGAACCAGTAGAAATGCTAGTAATAAAAATCCTTGAATAGATATTATACCTCTCCATAGCTGGAACATTGATTATAGTTCAGTCTACTGGTGTTACTCTTTCCATTTTAATCTTGTGTATAAAAATGGTTTTCAAATGCTCAAATTAAATTAGAAATGTTCTTAACTCATTGCAAGTAAGGCAGCGATTTCCAGCTCACCTTTAGCCTGCAGTGGGTCTATCTTTTTTACTGTAGGTTCTGCTTTAGGTACATCTTCATCGTGTTTCTGCTGTTCCAAGACAGTCTGCTTGAATTCGGTTTGCTTCAATGCTGGCAGCTGAACATTAGCCTATAAAGTGAATGTACACAGATAAACGTTTGGATGTATAACTACTCCTGGCTTTGGAAAGGGAAGTGGAAGTTAGATGAGAATTCAGCAGGGGAAAAAAATCCCAACACACTCAGAAATATTTGGATTTAAATTTTTATTGTTGATGGAAGTACCACACAATCTTGAATATAAAGTGGTATTTCTGTTTAACAGCACAACACATGGGGAGAACTTAACACACTTTATTTAATCAAATTGCAGCTAATGAAGAGGTTACTGTTCTTGGTTAGAGTTTCAGAAGAAACACTACCTGTTATTCCAGGGGTCACAGAGCTGTAACACCACACATTTATCCACTGTTGTCCTGCTACTGTGTCAGGGTCAGCAGAGCAATAAACCAGATGGCATCAACTACTGCTAGTACTCTACAGGCAAACTCAGTTTGAGCATAATATGACTTCAATTAAGCAAGCCTGACCAGAACTAGTCTAAAATTATGTTGAATGCAGGATTAAGAGAAGAAGAATGTAAAGCAACCAGCTGAACAACAGTATCTGTTTAACATGATTTACCTTACTTAAGAAGGTATTAAATACTGGTACTAGACTCCTTTCAGCATCTGACCTGCTTAAAGATTAATGGCTAGATGTACACCACCTTGAAGATTTTCCAATTCAGCAATTAAAATTTTATGTACAACTTTTATTCATATTAGCACTTAATTGGCTGAGGGCTATGCCAATTCAGTTCACACAAACACTGAACATGAAATATGCTTGGAGCTCGTGCTGCTTCAGCGCAAAAAACCCCAGATTGTTATGAAACTGTTCTACGGGATTTTTGGTTGTGTTGTTGTTTTGTTTTGTTTTAAAAAATCAAAAGACATAAAGAAAGAACAAGCATACAGAGATTTAGGGACATAAGCCTTTTTATATCTGGCACTATAGAAATCAATACAAAACCTTACGGCACAGAAAGTCACAGAGTCAACAGAAAGTTTTCTGTTACGATTGTTGGTAAGACTGTAGCTACCCATTGTTCTAAGCAGGTCAATAACACACTAGGTTGTCAAGTGTTCACACAATCATTTGGAAAAACATCTGCAGAAAGAAGTGGTTAAATAATCAAAAAAGCCAAAGTCGTAGAGAATTTTTAGGACATTACTTGGCTGTTTTGGAAATGTTTAAGCTCAAAGCAAGGCAGAACTAAAGACCCTGTTGTGTCAACACCACTAAGTCCAACATTAGCAACAAACAACCTAGCGCTAATTCTTACGAAAGCTTGAAAAAGCAAGTACTACCGTAGAATATTTGGTTATGGAAGTAAGGAAATTCAGAAGAACTCCATCTGCCTTCAGTCACTAAAACAAAAACGCTGAATTTGAAAATGTTTCTACTTTATAAATAATTCAGCCTCTCAAGGTCACTCTCTACAGTAGAAATAATCAGAAACTGAATATAAGACCATTTTTCACTTTATGCTGGGCATGAATTCTTCTGTAAAAATACTGAGCCGCCACTTAATAGCAAGAAATTACATCTTAATTAAATATGCAAAAGCCCTTAACTTTTATTATCTTAGATTTCTAGCTCAGTAGTCTTTAATGACAGTGTCAAATAAATTAAGAGAGTATATGCTGAAATTTTTTTAAAGATAAAAAGATAATAACTGAAACATGCTGTATAGTCCTCAACTGAGAAGTGTACATCATTCCTTAAAATACAGAGCTGTAAGAAAAAATGTATATTTATTAATCAACCAACACTCTGTTTTCTTTCTCTATTTTATTTTAACTCTGACCTTTCTATTACATAAGCATGTATATCCTACAAACAGGAATTATTCCAGTTAAAACCACTGGCTACAAACAGGGTCACCTTGCACTAATGATAAATACTTCAGCTTTTGTACAAGCAAAAAGTTGCAATCTCTGGGCAAAAAAAGTAACTGAGAAGGTTACAGCTTGGCTGTCACAGATACTAGAAAATACAAGCAGACAAAATTTATTTAGGCTGTAGCTGTATTAGTGGTTATCTCCTCTGGGACGATCCCATCTATAGATTAAAAGGAGAATGGACAACCTGCCCTGCCTAACCTGCTGCCTACTTTGAGTAGATTGCCTCCATCTACGGGACTTGTTGCAGAAGACTGAAATTGTCCTGCAGAGGGGGCTTCAGCCAAATTCCTCAGGTTTCTTTTGGGATGATTTCCTTTCCAAACTGGAAATGGTAAAAAGAAACCAAGCCTCCTCCCAAACAACAGCATCTGGTACAAGTAATGTAAATGAAAATCTGCTGCAAAGCAAAACTAAAAATTAAGTTGACCACCTCTGTGGTATGGTTCCCCACCTCAACTTTCCAAACAGTATGTTACATTGCGACATTAAACAAGATACATTTGTTTGACAAACAAATGTATCATCTGCAAATGATGGGCTTTTTAATTTCCTTATTACCATATATTTACTATTATTACTTTTTATTTACTTATTTGATGCTGTTGATAAAAATTATTGATAAATGAGCTTTCACTTTTTTTTTTAAAGGGACAATTGGCTAGCATTTCCTGTCTCTAGTGCTTCATTTATCTTGCAGCTCTCATACAAAGTAGATTCCCAGGACAAAAGGTAACAAATTTGTGCTGTTCTCTTTCCCAGCGTTTACATAAAGCACTAGACACAGACTGGAACCATTACCTGAACACCTAGAGGTCTCTTCAGCCATTTTCTCCCACCCATTTCCAGCTATTTGCAAAACCCAGCTTCAGCTCTCATTGCTTTACCCTTTCCACTTCTGAAGTCACCAAATTATTTCTTCTAGCATCCTTTTCCTAGCCAAAGAGAAAACAGTGTATCCCACCAAATGAGAGTTGGCCACCCAGGTATGGGGGAAAGAGCCCATTCCAACCACATGTGAAAACATAACTTCTGTAACCGTTTCCCATAGTCCTGAAGAAAGGGTGACTTTGGTACACAGAAATAAATTAGTTGCCTTCTCACCCAAGAACTTCATTGTGTATTTCCAGGGCCATCTGCACCAAGCTTAACCAATTAAGTCCTATCCCTGACCAAATCCTGCTTCACTGAAGAAGCATAATAATTCACATGCAAACACAACAGGATGATCTGAAATTTCCTTTTCTCGGAATTTCCTCATGCCCTCTGCACTCAAGGAAGAAAGAGTCAGCTGGCAGGCAGCCACCCCATGCAGCAAGCCTGCCCTATCCTAGTGAGCCTTCTCACGTCATGTACAGCAATGCGTTTTGTGGTTCTTTGACTCAAAATATCCAAATGCAAACAGCTAAAACACTTGATCTTCCCCTTGCTGCCACAGTAAAAGGCTGAAATTAGGATTTCTGTGAAAATTCATAGCTGATGGACCTCAAAGACCCTTGGACTATGGCATTATATTCAAGGCTTGCTGCTGTTCTGAAATGATTCACAATTTATCCCCACACACAGAGCAACTAAGCCCTTTAATAAAGTCAAAAGGAGTTGTAAATCAAAGCTCAGCAGTGTAAATATTCTTTAATCAGCTCCACACAATTCCCAGCATGACCCCTCAAATTCTGCCCATCTCAGAAACACAGTGATCTGGAGTCTCCTACGGGACCTCTGCCTTGTTCTGTCCTTGATATCACTCCATTTCCCATAGCTCAGAAACATTCCACAAATGTGAAGGAAGGCAGTGCAAAACTTAATGAGATGGGCTAATGTTAGCTGGAGACAGCAGAAAGGTGGAAACCCCCTTAAGAATCACAAATAAAAGGTTTTTAAGAAGCTACCTAGACCATACCTGGGTACTTTTTTTGGAATCTTCTGAGAAGTCTTTGTTTTCTTTGATTTGTGGTACATCACTACCCTTTTTTGTAAGCTCACTTATCCTTTCTTCGCATTGTTCTTTTAGTTCTTTCATCTGGTTGATGCACTGTGACCTGGAGAAAACATGAATAAATGAACAGTTGTTAACTTTCATCCACACTCATCTAAAACGTTCTTTTGTAAAGTGATTTATTTCCTTTTTTTTTTCCATTTTATTACTTTCTTAGTTTTATTATCTGTGCTTACATTTGATAAGTCAGCAGGAAAAAATGCGGTGTTAACCTAAGTCCTAAGGACAAACTCATGGTGCAGGCAGTCCAAGTTTTACTGGAAGAAATTAAACTGCTTTTGTTATAACACCTCAACAAGCTACATGAATTCTCTTGTCTTTCGCTAACCAATCAATTTTAGTTAAGTCAAAATCAATTTTGATCCCTGAAGCATTTCTACTATAGTAAGAGAAACGCATATGTGGACTTTAGCTAGGAATAGGAAACAGCAAAGTACTAGTTGAAATAAAAAACAAGGGTAAGGTACTGCTAGCAAGCTGAACACCCTTTCTCAGTATTTCGCCAAAGTGCAGTGCTGCAAGATGTAATAAAACATATGCCTGACCAACCTAGTGACCTGCTTGCACAACTTAGTGGTGGTCTATGATGGAGTCACATCAGTGGACAAGGGAAGAGCTACAGATGTCATCTATCTGGACTTCTGTAAGGCCTCTGACACCGTCCTACACAACATCCTTCTCTTTAAATTGGAGAGATATGGATTCAATGGGTGGACTGATCAGTGGAGGAGAAACTGGTTGGTTGGTAGCATCCAGAGGGTAGCGGTCAACGGCTCAACATCCAGATTGAGGTGTACCGCAGAAGTTCATACTGGGACCAGTCCTGTTTAATCTTCATCAATGACATAGATAGGGGGATTAAGTGCACCCTCAGCAAGTTTGCAGGACACCAAGCTGATTGGCATGGTCAGCATGCCTGAGGGATGCCATCCAGAGGGACCTGGGCAAGCTTGAGAAGTGGGCCCATGTCAGCCTCATGAGGTTCAACAAGGCCAAGCGCAAGGCCCTGCAGCCAGGTCGCGGCAACCTCAGGCATAAATACAGGCTGGGGGATCAAGGGATTGAGAGCAGCCCAGCCAAAAAGGACTTGGGGGTACCGGTGCTTGAAAAGCTAGACATCAGCTGGCAAAGTGTACTCACAGCCCAGAAAGCCAACTGCATCCTGGGCTGCCTCCAAAGAAGCGTGGCCAGCACAGCGAGGGAGGTGATTCTCCCCCTCTACTCCACTCCTGCTGAGAACCCAACTGCAGTGCTGCATCCAGCTCTGGAGCCCTCAGCACAGGAGAGGCACGGACTAGTTGGGGCAAGTCCAGAGGAGGGCCAGCAAGTCCCTCAGAGGCCTGGAGCACCTCTCCTCTCCTACGAGCACAGGCTGAAAGAGTCGGGGCTGTTCAGCCTGGAGAAGAGAAGGCTCTGGGGAGACCTTACTGCCGCCTTTCCATACCTAAAGGGGGCTTATGAGAAAGGTAGGGACAGACTTTTTAACAGAGCTTGTTGCCATACGACACGGGGTATTGGTTTTGCAAGAGATGGAGGTAGATTCAGACTAGATACAAGGAAAAAATTTTTAACAATGAGGATGGTAGAACACTGGAACAGGTTGCCCAGAGAGGTGGTGGATGCCCCATCCCTGGAAACATTCAAGGCCAGTTTGGACGAGGCTCTCAGCAACCTGATCTAGTTGGAGATGTCCCTGCTCCTTGCAGGGTTGTTGGACTAAATGATCTTTAAAGGTCCTTTCCAACCCAAACTATTCAGTAATTCCATGACACACTACAGAAATGGAGTTCATCAGTAGCTATTTTAAGTTCCAAAAGGAATATTTCCTAAAGATGCAAGTGTAGTGTCTTTTTTATACTTTTTAACAGTTACATAGCACTATTAATGCCTTTACCAACATGACACAGGGGTCTTTTGTTTGCAGTTCTGTAGCCCGCCTTTCCCTCACAGCTCAGTCACCTTTAGGCAAGCCCTAGGCTGTTGTGGCAGTGTTTCTCCTGAAGCTGCCAGGGGAGTGTTTTCCCCCTTTGTGGCTGTGCTGAGGATCCTGTGCAAACCCCAGGAGCGTTGTCAAGCTGGGTTTCTTGTGGGAAACGACCACCATCAGGGCAAGATGACCCTTTCTCCCTCACTCTCTTCATAACCTGTTTTAAAACTTACTGTTTATATTAGAGGAAGAACAACGCCTAGTGAATAACAAGGCAGACACGCATTATTCCATAAAACACACGCAGAAGGCTGGGAAACCAGTCATCATACGAGTCCAAGTATGCTTTGATCCCACCATGAACAGGAACAACGCATTAGTGGGTTTGCGCGTATCCTCATGAGAAGTGCATTATGCTAGAGGAAAATTTTGTGAAAAATCATCATTGTCATCAGCACCCACTGCACTGGAGAGTGTGCCCAAGGGAGAGGTTTGGCTGGGGACCACACTGCTTCTCTTCCCTGCTGGCCCCAGTGGCAAAGGAGTTCTGCTGGAGTTGTTAACTCTTGTTTCCTTTCTCTTTCTCTCCTTTCTTTTTTTCCCCACTCTAAGGTGACTTTGAGTTCAATGTACATCATCAGCTACACACCCTGCAAACACACCTTTCTGCATGCAACACCTCTCTCGGCATCTGGTGGACAACAACACGGTCAAAACACTGCAAGTTTTACCTTCCTCTCATGAAGACAGAAGGGGGGTGAATTTTTCAGCCTAGGTCTGGCAGAGTGTCAAGACCTCTGGCACAACAACAGCTGGTTCAGGCAGGCATGCTCCAGCTTCTCAAGCTGCAAATAAGCTACTACCTAACCCAGAGGAATTCTCAGAGCACGTGCCCTCTAGGACAGCAAGTCACTCAACTGTACTTTCATCCTTCTCCACCCCCACCACACCTTTTTAAAAACAAAAAAATCTGTTCTGTAATTCACACCCAGACAGAAAGAGGGGCAGTAGACAGATATACTGCGAACTGACAAATTAATCACCTTTATGAGCTGACAAATTAATCACCTTTATTATTGTTTCCTCTCCACTGAGCATTATTTTAAAGTCTGATTTTGCTAATACTAGTACATGGAAAAGTCATCAAAATAAGCAGTGCTTTGTAAGTCAGTGAACATCAAAGACAAGAAAGCAACATAGACTTCAGCTATGCACACATTCACTAATTTCTAGGAAATAAAAGGATATCAGAATCGCCTGCACTTGTTTGTACGCTTAAGAAAGACGCAGTGTACAGACAACCTGAAGCTGGAGATAGAGCAACCTTTCATAAACGCTCTTTCATGCAACACTGCACATGAAAATAAGGCTCATTTAACATCTGTTTCAAATCCTCATAATTTTTAATTTCTTATCTGTGATGGAATTCTGCAGCTTTGAACGCTTTACATATGCATACAACAACTTCTGAAACACAAGAACAGCACTAGTTTCTCCACCTCATCCCATCAACATGACATAGTTCAACTGTGAAAAAAAAGTGTTCTTAAATTCAGTCTCTAATGTATTTTCTCCCTCACAAGATTAAATAGAATCAGTCTCTGTGATAATAAGCTCACCTGCGCACATTCAAAAAAGCCCAAGTAATGCCCTCCCCAGCTGCTTCCAGGCCTATCACAGGAGCCATCAGCCATCCAAGGCTCACCTCCATGAGCCCATAGGAGCACAGAGGCACAAGGCCAGTGAGGAGCCTAAATTACAGACTCAGAAGATGGGACACTCTCTCCAGACCACCCCACAGCCCCAGGGCTCTCTCAGGTCAGCCTCAGCCCTTGTGTCCAGGCATAAAACTCATCAAGATGAATCAAAAGGACCAAGGCATTTCCTGCCCAGGCTAGGGAACACATTATGAGATGCAGGGGTAGAACATGTCAGGGTTGCACAAGCCATATCATGGGATCAAAGGCAGGGAAAGAGATGGATCTCTGGTAGGAACAAGCATGAGGAAAGAGAGAGGTAAGGGGATAAACAAAATCCATCACATGTAAACACGTTGCTGGTCAGTGCGCTTCTCTGGCCTTGCCAGAGAAATGGACTGGCACAGCCTGTCCATTTCTTAACCAAATGCCTTTGTAACTCTTTCCTGGAAGAGAGATTCTCTATTCAGTGTGTGTATGTCTGTCTACGGGGGTGTGAGTGCAGCAACTGGAGTCAGACTGGAGAGGGAAGGCTGCACATGGGTGGTGCAGGGACTGGTGCCAGCCAGTGCATTTGCAAACGAGCACGTTTTGCAGTAGCAGACCTCCACCCTCAGGGGAGTGGGATGGGGCTACTGGTGTTGTTCATGCTCATGTGAGTGATTCGTGTGTCCAGGTTAACATGCGTATCTGGCCACATAAAGGCATGCTCTGTGTGCACAGGAATGCACGTGCAGCCTCTCCCCTCTCGCACTGCTGGATTTGCTGCCCTCACACACTCCATGAGAAACAGAGCACCTTTGTCCTCCAGGAGCATATATCATCAGCTCCTTTCATCCCTGCCAAAAAAAAAAAATTACTTGTACGCTCACACTCTTACACTTGTCAGGGCTGCAAATACCAAACTAATTATTAAAATTTTACAGGTAGTAAAATTTCTAAAAAAGCAGCTATGCAACAAACAAAGCTCCTAGGAATCAAAATGCATCTGAATATTGAAACACGTTCAGAAGATCAGTCCAGAGGCTTCCATTTCTCTCTAGCTGCTGCAGTGCTGCCAGCCAGCCGTTGCTGAAACAGCAGTACTGCAAGCAGACAGCACCAGGCACAGTGTGCACCAAGGGTACCTTAGTAAGTCAGCTGCTGAGGATTGTGCACTCCTTTCCACACAATATCAGTAAGCTCGCGTAATTCCCGAGATCCGTATCAGCTCGATGACACACAGCTTCTCATCAGGTACTCCTGTATCTTAGTTCTTAAACTTCTTCAGAGTTTAGCCTCTTTGTGTTTCAATTTCCCCCCCAGCTCTTAAATGAGAATATTGCTGCCTTTCTCCTCCTGCAATGGAAGTAAGATCAAGAGGTGTGGGAGAAGACTGCGTATACCGAGATGTGTATACCGAGGTCTGTGCTCTTCTCCAAGATAAACCGGGAGCAATTTTAGAAGATCTGTCAGGTATTACTTTCTCCTTAAATCTGTACATATACTAACAGTGCTATAGCTATCACAAGAATACTCTGAGTTAGAATGAAGTTACCTACAACTCTGGAAACCATCTTTTAGAAAGAACATACTTACAAGTCATATGAGAACTTCCTCTGAAGGTTAGTCTGGTTCTTCTGAAACCAGTAAACATCCAGCTGTAACTTTCCATATTCTGTCTGTAACTCTTTCAAGTGTTCTGACCAAAACAGGGTTAAAACATACATTAAAATACAGACACACATATATACCTGCATATATCACAACAGAAGTATCAAACAACAGAATGACAGTAAGCACGCTAACTCCATCCATCTGTTATGCTTACTACATTTTGTATACAAATATATAGATAATTGTTGATGAACAAATTCAATACACAGGACTGTGTAAGAATAGCTGTTCAGCCTAACATTCACAAAAGCAGTGTAATACAGATATATTTTACCTCCTTTTCTTCATAAGGAATATTCTAACTTGTTCGCAAACCCTTGCTTTGCTAGGTTTCAACTCAAGAAATCTTTAGGTCTATGAAATCAGAACATAGTATGAAACTGCATTCATGTTTATTAGCCATCTAAAGACAAGCTTACAATGCTTCCTGAATAATATGCAATTTACAGTTATGTTCCTCAAAAACAGAGTATCTTATGATTTAGAGTTTTCTTCCTGATAGAAAGCTCTGTGTAAGGGCACCAGAAGAAGGCACCACAACATATTTGCCTGTTTATAGAACCTTGGATCCACACCCCAGACTTCCTCAGGAATAAATTGCTAACAACAATTTTAAAGCACCAACATAAATGGAAATTAATTAGACCAAGTCTTCTTATTTCATATAGGAGTTTGTGAATTCCCCTAGTGCTAAAATGCACTACTGACACCCCAAAGCAAGGAATGTAATAATACACTGCAAAAGGCAGAATGAAGAATAAATATATTAACAATAAACACAGAAGCTAGTTCTATTTCTTATTATTTTATATTATAAGGGTCAGGTGTACTACATCAAACACTAGGTGGACAAATCCTTCTACCATTGAGGCAGATTAGTTTGACACTTCACTGAATGGCAGATGCCAGATCTAAATCACTGCAGCTCCTGCCTTGTCCCCATGACTTGAAGAAAGGCAGCATTCTCAGAAGACATCAGGAAAATGCAAGCCTTAAAAACAGAGGGTTTAAAAAACAATACAAGAGAGATGCAGAAGAGTATTACAACATACCTCGTAGACTCTGGATCAATCGTTCATTTACTGTGATGTTACTCATCAGCGCCGTCTGGAAGGAGCGAAATAGAAAACAATATTTTAATTGCAAAGGACCTGTGTTACCATTAATATCACAAACACCAACCAGATCAAAGCACTTGTAACGAGATCTTTTATTTGCAAAATGCTGGGCTACAGCCAAACACAAAACATTTTAGCTGTTCTACAGATTTACTATTAAAACAACAAACACTCATTTTAACCCAGATTTCCCAGTAAATGGAGCGGGGGAAGATCACTGCACTTAAGTAGAAAGAGAAGGAATTTAAAGAGTTTACTACTAAAATCCCTCACTGCTCTATTCAATCTCACAATGGCAGTCACAGTCAGATTTACTGTATCTGTGCCTTGAAGGAAGAACACAGGGTAGCACAGCTTGCTACCGACTACTGTCTCACCAGGGAATCAATACACTTGCATTCAGGTATGCAAGGATGAGCTATGAAAGCGTAAGTCAGGCAGCATAAAGGAACACTATGAAAGTAACATGAAGCCCTTGCATTGTATCACTTTTCTACCTATCCTCTCCCTTACTTTGATAAGAAAGTGCTGGAGTCACCTTCTTCCATTCCCTCACTTTGCTCTCTCTCTCATTCTGAAGAGGCAGCCAACATAGGACATGTTTTGTCCATTCTTTCATCAATCCTTCTACACCAACCCATTATATACACATGCCCCAAAACACCTGAACATTGACAGAACTAAGGCAACACTAAATGAAATTAATTCCTGTAAGCCAGATCTGTCATCTGGCTTAATAATAATTCAGATTTACATTTAACGAAGTTTGGTGCAGAAGAGTCTTCTTAAGACTCACTGACTCTTCACAAACAATACACTCCAATCTCAAGAGCCTATTTCTTACATTTCACTGCCAATTTCCTCGTAATCCTGTTCCCAGGAAACCTCAGTGTTCTGCAGGCGTCCCAGATCAGGGCACATCAAGTTCCCAGTTTTCCAAAGTTTCTACTCAAGTACTGATGTCTACGTATGTCCACACCACTTCAACGCAAAGAAACACCTGCATCCAATTCTGCCTACCCAAGTCACCCTGAAACACTAACAATGCTATCCATGCCCTTTTTCATGAAAACTACGGTAGTAAGCGCTGGTTGATTACAAAAACCAAAGTGTCCCATCAATTTGAGTCACAGAGCACACAGCAGAGAGTAGATACGTCTTTTGTTGAGATGTTAGAGTCCCATTTCAAAGAGGTGGACACTTACATGTTGCTGAAGAGGTATCCACTTTCAACCTAATTAAGAAATATTCCTACACCATTCTATACATAGTCAGTCTGTGAACACCACTGTGAAACCTCAAAGGCCTTGCTCCTTTGTTAAAAAGGAAAAAAATAACAACATAAATAAAAACATATACTTAGGATTGTTTAATATCTCTCCTTCTCCTTTCTTATAAGGCAGGTAAAAAAAAAGGGTCCAGATTTGTTTTCATGGGTATATTGGGGAAAGGAAGTTAATGTTTTGATGGAAAAAACAAGTTTTGCTAACGTGTGAGGTTGCTCCATGATTATTACCTTCAGGTTTTCCAGCATCAGCCATTACCAGAAACTGTCAATGGACTAGAAAAATCAGGATGACATGGTAATTTCATGCTAGAATCATAGAACAGTTAGAGTTGGAAGAGACCTTTAAAGGTCATCTAGTCCAACCTCCCTGCAAGGAACAGGGACATCTCCAACTAGATCAGGTTGCTCAGTCTCATCCAACTTGGCCTTGAATGTTTCCAGGGATGGGGCATCCACCCCCTCTCTGGACAACCTGTACCAGCGTTCCACCATCTTCGTTGTATGAAATTTTTTTCTTGTATCATATCTGAATCTGCTTCCTTCTGTTTTAAAACCACTACTCCTCATTCTGTCAGAACAGACCCTGCTAAATAGTTTCTCCTCATCTTTCCTGTAGGCCCCCTTTAGGTACTGGAAGGCCACTAGAAGGTCTCCCCGAGCCTCCTCTTCTCCAGGCTGAACAGCCCCAACTCTCTCAGCCTGTCCTCATAGGAGAGGTGCTCCAGCTCTCTGATCATCTCTCTCGCCCTCCTCTGGAGCCAGTCCTTCTTATGCTGGGAGCTCCAGAGCTTGATGCAATACTCCAGCTGTGGTCTCAGGAGAGTGGAGTAGAGGGGCAGAATCATCTCCCTCAACCTGCTTGACCTTCTTTTGATATAGCCCAGGATGTCATTGACTTTCTGGGCTGCAAGCGCACATTGCCAGCTCATGTTGAGCTTCTCATCCACCGGCATTCCCAAGTCCTTCTCCTCAGGACTGCTCTCGATCCATTCTCCACTCAGCCTGCATTTGTGCTTGAGATTGCCCCGACCCATGTGCGGGACCTTGCAGCTGGCCTTGTTGAAATTCATAAGGTTTTCACAGGCCCACTTCTCCAGCCTGTCAAGGTCCCTCTGGATGGCGTTCCTTCCTTCCAGTATGGAGACCAGACCACACAGCCTTATCATGGTTTCCAGACATAGAGGTGAGACTGACTGGCCTGTAGTTCCCCAGGTTTTCCTTGTTTCCCTTTTTAAAACTAGGGGCTCTGTAACCCCTTTTCTAGTTGGCAGGAACGCCACTGGACTGCCAAGACTTCTCAAATATGACAGACAGCAGCTTGGCAACTCCATCCACCAGTTCCCTCAGGATCCATGGACTTGTGCACCTTACGATGGTCCCAGACCTGATCTTCTGCTACAGTGGGCAGTTCTTCATTCTCCCAGTCTCTGCCTTTGCCTTCTGCAACTTGGGTACTGTGGCTAGAGCACTTGCTGGTGAAGAATGAGGCAAAAAAAGCGCCATTGAGTATCTCAGACTCCTCCATGTCCCAGGCATTCAGGTCTCCCATTTCCTTCCAGAGAGGCTCTACATCTTTCCCAGTCTTACTTTTATTGTCAACGTACCTATAGAAGCTTTTCTTGTTGCCCTTAACATTCTTGGCTAGACTTAATACTATCAGGGCTTTAGCCTTCCTTACCTGATCCCTGGCTGCCCAGCCAATCTCTCTGTATTCCTTCCAGGCTACCTGGCCTTGCTTCCACCCTCTGTAGGCTTCCTGTTTGTGTTTCAGTTGGTCCAGGAGTTCCTTTTTCACCCATGCAAGCCTCCTGGTGTTTCTGCCCGACTTCCTCTTTGTTGGGATGCATCACTCCTGAGCTTGGAACAGGAGATCCTTGAATATCAACCAACTTGCTTGAGCCCTTCTTCCCTCCGGGGCTTTATCCCATGGTACTCTGCCAGTCAGATCCCTGAAGAGGCCAAAGTCTGCTCTCCTCAAGTCCAGCATAGTGAGTTTGCTGTGTGTCCTCCTCGCTGCCCTAGGGATCTTGAACTCCATCCTCTCATGGTCACTGCAGCCAAGGCTGCCCTTGAGCTCCACATTCCCCACCAACTCCTCCCTGTTGGAGAGAACAAGGTCCAGCCGCCTTAGTCTTTCTGGATTGCATATAAAACTTCCTTTTGCCAATGCCACACCTACCTCCCTGAACTTATAAGAGTCTAAGAAAAAAAACCCACAAAAATCTAGTTTGCTGTTTAACTTGAGCAGGAAATACTGTTTAATAATTTACAGGGCAGTGCTCCAACTGCCAAATTCCAATCTGAGTGTATCAATAGCATCAGGCTTTCTGTTCCTCCTCCTGTCATCCAAGTGTTTACTAATCTTCACCTCATGGCTATGAATTAGGCAGACATTATTTTAGGGGCAGGTTTTATGCAGGTCAAGAAAGCAAACTGCTGGGAAGCACTCAGCAAACACATGCCAAAACTCAGTTCTAAGAAGAAACTCACATTTTAAATCTCATTCAGCCCACAAAACAATACCTATGATCCCTAGGAGTGAGAATCCAGCTTTTGAAAACTCACTATATCACCATATAAAATTTTATATTCTGTGACAGAGGAAGTCTGTAACATAGAACCAACTAATTATATTTGCAAACATGTCTTGCACGTAAGTTCTTGTGACTATGACAGAGAAAAGTCAGCTTCCTGACTGGAGTCAATGCTGTGGACAGCAGGTCTTCAGAAACCCAAAATTAAAAGCCACACTGACACCAGCAGTAATCAAAAAATCTTGCTCTACCTGGACAGCAAGTTTTTTAATGACAACTACAAGAGATAGATTAATTTTTTTTTTTGTTTGCCACAGAACATGTCTACGTAAGTCATTCTCCACTTAAGAAACATGAAAGTTAAAGCTATTGTTTTAAAAAAAAACAACAAAAGAAAACAGAATGCAGAAATATCTGCAAGGAAGCTTTGAGATAAATTATTTCAAGGCATATGTTTTGAGTGCATACTCTGAACTATGTACATGCATTTGATCTGGTTAATATTTTACACAGTAGTCTCCCTAAACATATTCCTTGCAGGCATTACTACAACAACTCCTTCAGCATTTGCTATCGTCATAAATCAAGCCACCAAGCACACTGAACTGATGTACATGCTTTCTAACACCGACTCTACACAGTGTAGATAAAAGCATAATGAGATGTTGCAACAGGAAAAGGAATAAAATGGCAAACAAATTGATGAGAGTAAACACTGGTTTCAGGACTGAAGCCTAAGAAAAAAGGAGCTTTGCATTCACAAATACAGCTCTCACATGGAGAATAAGATGAGCTACCACATCAGAAAATCAGCTGCCAAGAACAAAACCAACTGGAAACAACGCAAGCTGGGAGAGTAAGTTTTATACACATAGAACACAAAGAAACCAGGAGAAACAAGCCCTATTTCATAACTAACTCAAACCTCACCGCAAAGAAAAGGAGCAGTTCTGCCTTGCAGGCTCCTACTGCTTCCCACCATGCCAGCAGTGCAGCACAAGACATATTCTGATTATCTGTTGTTCATTTCTTAATTATATCTGGAAGTTCCCACCCTCCTCCTGTACTTTAGCAAACATACCTCCCCACACACACACTTTCCTAGTAACACGCATCATCAGTTCTTTTATCTCTTTCTACTTTTCTTCTTCACCACTTTGAAATAATCTTCAGGACAAAAGAAACCATTTATACCAGCCACAAAAAGGCTTTTCATTCTACAACATGAGAGTAATGCTAACTACAGATTAGCAAGTGAGAAAAAGTTCATAAATAAGATCCCTAAGAAAGTATTTCTCTTTCAGGTTGGTCTACGTGCTGCACACTCATGTATACTTCAGTGGAGGAGCACCAATTAAAGTAAGTCTAAAAGAATTTTCAAACCCCAAATGGAGGAGATAATGCTCATTTAAACCTATTTCTCACTGAACTGAATTCCATTCAGAAATTACAGACCTTTCCCCATCCTCAGTAAAGGGAAAAATACCCCAAACAACAACAAAACGCAAAACAAAACCAAAAAACCACAGCTCTATTCCCAAAATATGATCCTGGTAAAGATCAGGGATTCAATCTTGTTTCACATCCTCTGTTAAAAGCAATCTAGACTCTCTCTTTTTTTTTTTTTTTTTTTTTTTTTTTGTGATGACCTGGTGCAGTTCAGCCTTCAAAACTGCAGAAACCACCAAAAATGTAAAGTTAACAATTTCTTACACTCTCAGAGGACGAGAGAAGTTGACACATGAGTAAGAAATTACTTTTACAGGCTCAGAGCAACAGCAAGTGGTTTTGAGAAAATAAGCCCTGTGCAGTTACAGAATTTTCATGACATTGTTATATTTAATTAAAACCCAAACAGTTGGCTGTGTAAAAAAAAAAACAGAATCCTATAATGTGAGAATCTTAATTTAAAAATCTATACAGGTATATACAATGTACTTTCTGCTTTCCTTTTTGTCCATTCATTTTGCAATGAAGAGGTAGAAATGTTACAGTAGTTAACTCTTAAGCTACCCATGCCCTGAATTTTCACTCTTTGTGTGCTTTGTTCAGGTGGTGCCAGACCATTCATTTTTTTCTCTCCACCATGTAAAAATATATTTCAAACAGAGGCAGACTTGTAGATCTCTGCTGTACCAGTTATGAGTAAGTAGACTGATTTATCTTGCTAACTTAGTAACTTCATGCTATGGCAAGCACGGTGGGGCACAAGGCAGTGCCTGCTTTTCCTTAAAGTCTTTTCAAAACTAGAAGATGCAATATTGTTTGGTTTAAAAAAAAAAAAACAAAACCAAAACACACATATGCATCTTTTTTTTTTTCCACAGCAGGCTTTCTTCTCTCTCCCCCCATCTCCACTGTCATTCCTTTTGAGCAGAGCCAGCTCTCTGCATACTGATAGGTATTTAGTCTCTGAAGGCTGTGCTGGGAATTGAAATTTTCCCAGAGGGAGGGGATCCGAGAGCAGCTGTAGCCAGCCTTAAAAGACACTGAGCAACAGGACAGTGACGTGCTTCACATGAAATGTACAAAGCGTGGCCCCTCTCCTCAGTAAAACAAGATGTGAGCTGGGGAAGAATTACATAAATCCAGAGAAAATAATAAACTGCAAAAGCATGTCCTAGCAGTTAAATTAGAGCGATTACACGTATTGTTCTTCTCTTACACTCTTCAAAAAGACTATCGTGGCTGCATACTTCCCAGAAACTACGAGTCCTGAATAACAACCACACAGAATATTGTTCTTCAGAAAATTGCTTACAGATTAAAAACAGCCCTTTTGCACTCCTGATTCCTCATCTGTTGTTACTAAGAGTTCACATAAGCTCTCTCGAGCTCTTCAATCTATTTCTGTATGGATTTCAAGAAGCCATTTGCTACATCTACACTAAGCCTTAAAAATTCAAGCAGATTTTTTTAAAAGCAGACTGGTGACAGAAGTGTTTTATACATACTCAGACTTAAAAGAATAGTTACAACAGCCATTTCCCAGGATTGCTTTGCCTCAGTGAATGGTGAGCCCACAAGGTACTTCAGGCTCTGACCACCTCCTACTTTCTATGCCCTCATCCTTAAAAGAGCACAGAGATAGTTCTACTAGAAAAGAAGGCAGAGTTAACTCAAAGTGGTTACCACACTGCCACTGACACTGATTTTAACATGGCAAGTATCTCGTTGGTGTTATTAGTTTGGTATGAAACTAAATCAATGGCATAATTATTCTATATTTCATCAACATAGAAACAAAACTCAGTGAGCAGAGACGAACTGGAATTAAGATGGTTCTCAAATGTTACTCGAGAGTTGCTTTTGGTAAGGTATCCAGATTGCAAAAGTTTGTTCCTGTATAGATTTCTTCTCTAACTAGAACTATGATTTCTCCCTGAAAAAGAGGGGTTTTTAAGGCAGACCATTCACTCTCACATCACCTGAAAGCATTTTCATTTTTCTTTAAGAACAACAACAAGAACTAAAACAAAACTCTGCTTACCACTCAAAGATCTGTTTGGTTAGTTAGATAGTTTGTATTATTTGTAAAAGCAAGTTGAGAGACTCGGAGTTTGGATTTGCATTCATTCTTCCTGGGCTAGGCACCCTGCTAATCCTGATGGGGTAAATAAAGCTCAGTTTAAGGACCAAGCTTTCTATAACCAGAAAGGGTGAATTCATTACTCGCCTCCTAGGAATCCTAGATTCCACTGGAGTCCATGAAGCCGAAAAACAAGGATACATGTGTGCCTCTGTGTGTATACAAATATGCGTGTATGTATGCATGTGCAAATATACAACACAAACTTATTCATGGATATACATATGTATACAAAAAAAAAGCACTCAGAAATAGTCTTTTCTTGCATTCCACATCACATTGTTAAATAACCTCTGATCCTGGACAGCTTTTTCAGATCAAGGTCCTTAGGGAGTGGAACTAAGCTTTCCCTCTCTTCCTGCCACATCAGGGACATTCCTAAATTAGAGTGGATGAATCCATGCCAACTTGGCCAATGGCATCTTTTGAGCTGGACACAGTACTCCAGGTGGGATCTCATGAGAGCAGTGTAGAGGGGCAGAATCACCTCCCTCACCCTGCTGGCCACGCTCCTCTTGATGCAGTCCAGGATGCAGTTGCCTTGCTGGGCTGCAAGCACACATTGCTGGCTCATGCTGAGCTTCTCATCCACCAGCATACCCAAGTCCCTCTCATCAGGGTTGCTCTCAATTTATTCTCCATCCAGCCTGTATTTGTGCTTGGGATTGCCCCCACACATGTGCAGGACCTTGCACTTGGCCTGGTTAAACTTCATGAGGTTCGCACAGGCTCACCCCTCCAGCCTACCAAGGTCCCTCTCAATGGCATCCCTTCCCTCCAGTGTGGTGACCACATCACCCAGCTTGGTGTCGTTGACGAACTTGCTGAGGGTGCACTCTGCCCCACTCTCCATGTCACTGACACAAAGACGTTAAACAGGGCCAGGCCAAATACCGACCCCCGAGGAGCACCACTCGGCACTGGTCTCCACCTGGACATGGAGACGTTGACCAAAACTCTTTGAGTGTGGTCATCCACCCAATTCCTTATACACTGAGTGGTCCATCCACCAAATCCATGTCTCCAGTTTAGAGCCAAGGATGTTGTGTGGGACAGTGTTAAATGCTTTGTGCAGCTCCAAGTGGATAATGTCAGTTGGTCATCCCTTGTGCACCAATGCTGTGGACAGCCAAGGCTGCCCTTGAGCTCCACTTTCCCCACCAACTCCTCCCTGTTGGAGAGAACAAGGTGAAGCATAGCACCTCTCCTCATTGGCTCCTCTATCACTTGCAGGAGGAAGTTATCATCCACACAGTCCAGGATCCTTCTACATTCTTTAAGACCTGCTCTGTTGTACCTCCACGTGATACTGGAGTAGTTGAAGTCCCCCATGAGGACCAGGCCTTGTGACTGCAAGGCTTAATGATGCACTCTTTACATGAAGAGTACCTATTACCATCACTTGTGTTTGTTCACTCTACTGAAAATAGTAGTTCTCTAAAGCTGATCTACAAGCTTCAGTCAAGAGACTCTACAGGAGAAGCAATAATCTTAGAATGAATACTGTCAGCTAAACACTTCTCGTAACAGCGAGAAAAGTGATATTAATGGCTAAAAGCCAGATTCTAGGAAGTATCAGCAATGTGAGAAAAATACACAACAAAACCAGTTTGCAAGATACTACACAGCAGTAATCGTACACACTGCTATTTAAGTAGGTACATTCACATTCTTCACAAAGGACTTCCATCCCTCTGGCAATGCTACACTGTCTTTAGCACTGCCATGAAAGGCCAGTCCAACCTTCTGATGCCTCCCAGTGCTACTAGGTTTTGCAGGCCGAAGGCCAAGGTGCCACAAGATTTGTAACGCATTTAGAAACAAACGTCAACCACTTATGCCTACAAGGGTATACAAATATATTTGGCAACATAAATATATCTGTTGCTGCAGCTTT
This sequence comes from Tetrax tetrax, assembly GCA_009806455.1. Taxonomy (NCBI): domain Eukaryota; kingdom Metazoa; phylum Chordata; class Aves; order Otidiformes; family Otididae; genus Tetrax; species Tetrax tetrax. The sequence goes on along the minus strand of WHYT01013872.1, from coordinate 57,995 downwards.
TTCATTTCACTAAGTTTTAAAATGCTAGCATAGAGGAGAAAAAGCAAGAGGTCAACCCAAGGTTGGTAACAATGATTTATAGAGGGGGTCGAGGATGTATTCAGAAGTGCTGCTACTTCCAGCTTCTAATATTTCACATATTGTACAATGAATGCTTTAATGTGCATTCAATGTCCATTTTCTAAATATTACATAATGATACACAAATTAAATGTTTTACCATAACAACGCTGACTGTAGGCCCTAGGCCCATCAACTGGAATATTTGGGCATCCATATCCTGTTGCAGAGAGTGTCTTGGTAAACCACAGCCTCACAGAGAACTGTGGCTAGAAAAGGCCTTACCTTCTCTTCCTGATGTACCCTGTAGGCATTTTCCATCTGAAGGCTGTGCAAGGACTGGATTTTGTTGATCTGCTGTCGCTGCTTCTCTAGCTCCCCTTGGAATTCATTCTTTTTGAGCTCCACAGCGCCCCTCTCCGCTGCTGCCCTGCGGACTTTGCCTTCCAGATCCATGATCCGACCCTAAGGAAGAGCAAATTAGGCAAAGCAAACAGAAATGCTTCTGCCTTGCCAGACTCTTCTCCAATACATTCAAGGAATATCAAATTTCACAGAACTAACAATGCTAATGTCAAAGTACTGGTGTCAGCCGTGTCACACACACATCCCAGTTTTACATAAATTACCAGTACAGACTATTTTTTAGACACTATCAAAATTTCAAAGATAAGAGAAATGCAAAGCTGCCTCAGTACTTGAGCTTAAAAAGAAAAACAAAACACCTTCACAAAAAAAAACCCCAAAGTACCAATTTAGTTTTGCAGGATACTGTTTCTAAACATTTTGGACTAAATATCGCTCTTTGGCAGCAAGAAAGAGTACAAAGACATGTGAGGGACGCAGGGGAAGAGGGGGACTATCAACAGAATTTACCAAGACAGAAAGACTTGGGGATTCCAGTAGATTAAAAAATAGATATAACAAAAATTGTGCATCTTCCAAGACTCCAAGAAAATTGATCAAATCTTCTTACACCACACCATGAAGCATATTACTGCCCGCCTACTCTGCTTCTCTGCCACAGAAAGTGAGAGAACAGAGAGGAGGCATAGGGGGGCAGGGAAAAGACCTGCAGTTTAGCTAGAAGCACAAAGAAAAGCACTTATCGTTTCAGTCATAATAGCTGCAAAGTCTAGACAAGAAACTAATCGGCTGACAGAGTGCTATAGAAGCTCCATCTGCGCCTTCGGCTATGTTTTTCTTTCATTCAGAGTACATGACTACATAGAAGTGAAACAATTTTCAAGCTAACTAGAATGACAGCTTATTTTCCTCACCATCAGCTGCCTCACGGCCATGCAGCAAAGGTCCAGCAGTACCGACACAGTTACTACCTGCAGGTAGCCACCATCCTGAGGCCACTGACCTCAGGGAAGATACGGGACAACCAGAGTCCCAGAAGACAGGGCATCATATCCTCCACCTAGGGAAAGCTAAGACATACTTCTTAACCGCATGGCCAGAGCCACGTGTCCTGTTTGAACAGTGCTCACTCTGAGGTGAAACAGGAGTTCAATTCCTACAGCTGTCAACTGTACTAAAATCAGGCTCAATTACAAAGAGGACAAAAATTCAGTGAAAAAAAACTTGCGAGGAGCTCTCATCAGCCATATTTTATCACCAGGTGGTTAGTTTTCAGGTTTACTTGTTAAAAACAAAACAAAAAAAAAAAGAACAAAAAAAAAATAAGAACCATCTGGCACACATTGTCACAAACTAGAAACTTTATTCACATACTCCTCAACTTCAGAATGCATGCTCCAGAAAGAATTAAAATCCAAGCTCAACAGCCACAGAAAATACTGTTACCATTAGAAAAACAGCAGACAAGGTAATTATTCCATGCAAGTTGTGTGGCCAATTTAGGACAGGTTTCTAAGAAACATAAATTCCTTGTATTTGGTGGGAAAGCATGCATACCACCTTATGGGTCATGTAAGGAAAAAAAAAAGTCTCACTTAGGAACAAAAACAAGAGGATGGTATTTGCCACATCTGTAAACAGAAACAGCACAAGATAGCTGAATGCTTTATGTAAGCAGAAGTAACAAGTACCACATAAGTAAGTCTTCAAGTTTTGGGCTCCCCTCACCCACAAAACCCCTCACCCACCCATTCCTCCCATCCTGCCCCGCTACTGATAAGCAACAACTGTAATATTTGTGAAATTTCCTAAAACAAGTTGAAGCCCCTGGCCCACCACATGCAGGGGAAGCATCCTTCTCATTGTGAGCTGTTTATTAAACACACAAGTACAAAATGACATGCAGAGCAATAGGAAAGTTACCTGCAGATCCACGCTGCGAGAACTCGCAATCCAGTAATTGAAACCCAAAACAATGACGCATGCCACGAGCGCAGCCACGAGAAGAGGTGGAGACTTCATCCCTCGGCAGCTGCTTCCCAGCCCTACCATTTCAAGAAAAAACAAACCCAAAGAACCACAACGGTGTGGAAACCTGCAAATTAAAATAGACATGTTATATTGCATCCTCCACTACAGCTATTTTACACACACAATGAAACCTTTACTGCAATTACACAACAGCTGTCAGCTGAAGGGACTACACCAAGCAAGTAAGGCATACACTCTAGGTATTTCCATCTGAAGGATGAAGAAAGGCCATCTCGTGCTATTAGCCTGTACGTAAAGCTTCAAATGGACTTGAGGGGAAACTCTTGAATATTCCTAACAACAGAAACAAAATCTGCAATAAACAGAACAAACTAGCCATCCTTTTATCATATGGTCCACCCAAAAAGCTAATTAGACAACACCGGTTACAAATAGAGGATAGATTCCTTGTTATCTCATTTAGTCAGATAATAAACTTAGTCTGGCTGTTTCAGGAGTAATTTGCACTTTGCTTCCTCAAACTTTCGAAGTTTCTGTTTATCCCACTGGTAATGCTATTCTAACTTTTTGCTTCCAAGCCTGTGAATAAATAAATCCAAAAATACTTTAAGGATAATCTAAAAAATAAAAATAAAAAAAAAAATCAGATGCTTTGTTGATTTCAACAGTAAATTGTATTAAGCGATGTTTGTTTTGATCCTCAGCTGCTTTCTCTGCTCCTAACAGAAAATAAATAACCTTGCTTTAATGAATGAGTAGTACAAAGGGTATTACTGGTTGCTATTGAGACTTCAGTTGTTTCTGTGCAACAGCCCATCTTAACAGAAAAGCGGGGGCAAAGAGGAATTCTCTTTGAACTAGGCCATGTTCATCCTACGAGATGACAAAATCTGGTCTTAAAGAGTGCAACAGTTCCTAGCTCAATGAATCTCCAAAATCCACCAAAAAACCTGGATATAGTTTGTAACAGATTGCTGTCATGTAAACCAAGATCAACTTTTTTTCTTTTTGCACTCCTGTAGGCAAAAGTCAACAAAAATAAGCACAGAAGATCAAACAGACAGCAAACACAAATGCATCACAAGATACTAGCTGAATCTGAAATGGGTAAAATGACTATTAATACATTGTACAGTCTCTCAAAGTGCACGTTCTTAAATAAACCAACTTCCTCCCTGTGGATGCAATTCACAGGTTGTGACGTATTTAAAAATTAATAAATGGCAGCAACTCACAAAGGGCTTATATGTGGACATACACTGTAGTCACAGGGGAAGATGCCAGCAGTTAGCAGGTACCAGAAATGCTGATTCTACTGTATGTCCAGCACTTAAGCCCTTCAACAGCTCACCCACACCTAAATGTGCACATGCACCCTCTGCAAAATCCCCTCCTTGCATGCAATTTAAGATATAACCTGCCTTCCTTTTTTTCTCAGCAGGGAGTGGCCAATACTGCCAGACTGGTGACGGTTTCAAATCTATTTGTTAATTTGAAAAGTTCTTGAATTTGTTTATATTTGGGGATGGGGTATATATGGAGCCTAAGAGTAAAGTGTGGCTTCCTGAAAATGCCGCCTCTTTGCACACTTATACACAAAAAAAAAACCCACACCCCAAAACAAAACAAAACAGTGTGCGTAGCTGCACAGGTCCAACACAGGAGGCCCAAGTTTCTTGCCTAAGGATATCTCAGCTACGGTGCAGACTGACACATGCAGCACAGCTCTGGTGGACATCCATGTGCCCACATACCACTGAGGTAAGGTCAACAGAAAAAGCAACGGCATGGGGACGAACCATGCATTTTTGTGGTACAGCAAAAAAATCAAGATGAAATCAAGACTAAAACCCACACAGAGATATGCACAAATTTCAAATACAAAGCTGAGAACTGCAGAAACACGTGCATTTTGCAGCCATCTTTCTGATTCTCTTCCCCATCCTTCTGGGAGGTAGGAGGGTGAGCAAGTGGCTGCATGGTACTTGTTTGCTGACTGAGGTCAAACCATGACAGCAGGCAAGACAGCGTTGATTTCACTAAAGCATGTTTGACTTCAATATATTGTTGTCTCTAGAAAATCCAGCGTTGTTTGTCCTTACATAATTTATGTTAATTGGGAATATATTTTTAGACTCAATAGAAGGAAAGTCAAAAGGAAGAGGAGAGGAAACACAGAAAAGGATCTTCCATCTGAACAGTGCAGATCCAAAATGTTACCTCAACTGCAATTTTTATATTCCCTCTCTCATCAGTTTAAAAATAAAAGCTATTTAACTTTCTATCATGATACATATACGCTCACATTTTGGGGCAAAGATAAGCAAAACAGTTCAGTAAGTACATTTACATGGAAATGTGTTTGTACAGGCCATTTTCCAGAAAACATCTGATTTGCCACAGTTATTTGAGTTGAAAATAAAACACGTTTCTGATTTTATGGTAAGAAAGTGATTTTACTGAACACGAAGGAATCTGTCTTTCATGAATGTTTACTGCAGATGTGAAAACAAGATGCTGTATCACATGCATAATGCTCTACATTTGGTAGAGCATAAAATTCCTGACTTCTGAAGAGCAGATTTCATCCTTCCACTTCGCCAGCTTAGCAGTGCTTCATCGAGAGGGAGATGTTTTAGACTCTGTGATATTCAAACAAATTAACATATAGCATTCTTTTATTTCCTATATTAATATACTATCAGTCTGAGCAATTCCTTCTTTTACTGTACTCAGCTGAAGTATAGGATAGCTGGTATCCAGCAATCTTCTGCTAGAGATAATTATCAACTGTGCCAACTAAGTCTCAAGACTAAGACACTAGAGGCAAAGACAGAGCAAAACAATTTGTGCATTTCAGACTCACAGAAGGAAAGCCAAGTCTCTCTGCTCACAAGGTCAAGCTCTGTGTATTTGGACAAGATGTGCTGAGTGGGAGCAAGCAGAACTGACGAAGCCCACAGCCAGTGTGAGCAAAAGAGGTCCCTCATCCTTGCCTGCCTACTGACCGCCTCGTTCACCACCCAGCCACCGCATGGTACAAAGCCAACGTAAGACAGGGTAGCATGTGAGGACCATGCGCAGCTGGAGCAACCACCAAAAAACAAAGATACATCTTACCTGGAGGTCTACACCTCCAAGTGAGGACAGAGCCTTAGGAAAATCCCTTTGGAAAGGCAGGGCCATAACCAGAGACAGAAAGGAAGAAAGGAAACAAGGACCCAAGGGGTACTGGACAGCACTGAGAGGACATACAACCCCATCCTGGCCGTACTAGTCAACAGGTAACTGCTCTGCCCAGGCTGGGGAAATCTCCTCCCAGTGACGGACACCCCCATAGAAACAAAATAGTACTATCCCCACCTTTTTAGGATTCCTCCCCTACTTCTAAGTAAAATTCTGGAAGAAATTACCAGTTTTTTCAGATATTGCCATGAAATTCCTATGTCTGACCGCTTGAACAAAAATATACCAGCTTTACCAAGCAAGCTAATCAAAACCTCTTCCATTGACAACAGTTAGTTAGTTATACCCAGACACAACTAAATCAGACTAAAAGGTACTAGAAACTGGGTTTTATTTAAAAAAAAAAAAAAAAAACAAAAACAAAAACCAAAACCCTGACACCTTTAAAAAAAGGTAATTCTTTAAAAAGTGAATCAGAGAGACAACACTTGTGCACCCAGTCTACCAAAAAAAAGGTGATGGTTTGGGGGTAGGTGGAAATGGAGTTAAATGAGTTAAAATCTTTCGTTTTTAGTTTTACATAAAGTTAACATACAATAGTGATCATCCCTGAAAGAGAAATCCAATTGTTGGTTTTCACTCACGGCTGGATGTTACCCACCATTCACCATGGCAAGCACCAGTTCGAGCTCGCAGCAACCTTTATGCTTTCAAGGGTGCATCAGCTGCCTACAGGCATCAGAAACCAGGTCTAATACATTGTTCACAAAACACAGCGCACAGATTTCTTACCATCCTCTGCAGCTGTTTGCAGGTGTTTGGGGTGAAAACACTGGGGGTGGTTTATTCCCCAAGTTTGCAAGTCAAAAGAGGTCAAAAAAACATTTTTCCAATGGAGATTTAAAGTTTGTACAATGAACTCAAACCTACTGACCACAAGCTTTGTGAATACCTTTCACAGGAATCCACAAACTGCAGGCTGAAAGAAGAAACACAACAAAAAACTCCTGAAACTTTTAGCAACAACCACTTTTCAAACTTCCTTACTTTGGATGACTGACTCACTGCAAAGTGGCAACCACCGAAAAAAAAAAAAAGTCAAACACGGATGCTGCAGGATGTCACTGAGTCACTATTTGTTCAAACTATCAAGTTACACTTTTCACAGGTACGGGAAGGGGAGAAGCATTTATGGCACGACATGTTTAACAACTGCGCTCTTATCCACGTCAGGAATAACCATCATTTGATACACTCAATCCAGATCTTAGGTCTTCCATTACCAATACATTTTAAACTACAAGTAACAGAGGAGAAAAGTATGAAAATACTGAAAAAGGGTTATCCATTCAGGAGGAGGGTGACTGTTGCCTCTTCTCCACTAATTATTTTTCAAATTGGGAAGTGTCTCTTCTTTCAAATAAGCACTTTCCGAGCAGTTAATAACTAATCACCAACAACATCCTGCCCTTTATCTGATTAAAGGGAAACCCCGTATTGGTGTGCAGCTAAAAAGATGTCAGAGGTTAAGGTACGTATCTGTTCTGATGAAGGAACTTAGGTAGCCAAAGGTAACTTGGCAGAATCTTCTGAAATACCCACACAAGGTTTCCAGACATGCTGCCTAGGTGTACTTGTAGACAATACTATTACCACCTGAAAATACTGGGTAGGGAAACAGAATTAAACAAGCAAATTTACACACCAGAAGGATCTCAACAGTTTGTCAGATTGCTCATTTCCTTTTTGGAAAATTGTTTATTTTGGATATTTTTTCCATACCAGGAATCTGCCTTGTTAGGATCACCCACTTGATCTTAAAAGAAGACAAGAGGGAACGGAGTACCATAAGTTTAGATATGCGGTGAGAAAACCACAGAATTGCTACCATCCGCCCCAACCCCTGTGACACTACACATATGGTTTCACTGTAAAACACACCAACCTCCCCCTAGGGAAAAAACCAAAATTAAAATATCAACGTTGCAAACAGTTCTTGATGAGCAAAGTGCTGTTAAGATGTAAGATGAAGGGCCACTTAAAAAGACTCAAGCTAAGAGCAAGGTTAATTAAAAACCTGAGCATGGCTAATTAAAAACGTGATCAACTACTCCCATCTTCAAGATGACAAGGGAACCCAAGAAAGCAAAGTAAGGTAAACCTCCTGGGTGCAGGAAACAAACCCAGTATTTGTCATGCACCCAACAGCTGAACTGAAATTTCTGAGGAGATGGGGCAAACGCTCCACCAAATAGGGCTGGGAAGGCCTCTAGAGGCATGAACTTGGGAAAAGCCACCCCAGCAAGGGCACGAAGAGAGAGACCTCGCAGCTCTGCCCGCGGAGGGACAGCGGGGAGCTGGCTGAAGCGGGGCCGGCTCCGAAGGAGGAGGGTGAAGAGCTTCAGGGCACAGCCCGGGTGGGACGGGACCCGACAGACCACCTGGCCCGACCTTCGCCGGGAAGGGGAGCCTGCAGGAGATCATCTCACGCCCTGCCTCCTTACGGACCCTTCTCACTGCTAACATCATCGTTATTTCTACCTCTGCTGTGAACATCCAGAGCCGGTTTGGGC
>WHYT01013872.1:15517-35081 GCA_009806455.1 Tetrax tetrax | reverse complement strand
AATTGGGAACCAGCAAAGATAAGTCAGCAAGAACCCACCCTGGCAGCAAGAACAAAGCAGGACAAAGGTCTGAATCCAGGCAGCTGGACACAGTGATAAGGAGGAGAGAACGACCACCAGAGAGACTGTGACTCCTGAGCACAGACACGAGATGGACGCAGAGACCGGGGAATAACCTTTCATGGGAGGAAATTTATGATAATGATTTCTCGGAAACCTAATTAATACATAACCAAGTCTGAAGGAATTCTATCATTATGCTTGGCTATGCTGAGTAAATACTGTACCTGTTGCTTAACACGTTGCACACGTTTGGAGGAGCAATCCCCTGTGCTGCCCAGCACTGAATAAACATACCAACTTTACAGTCTTACAGATTGTGGAGTCTGTTTTCCGCACGTCAGTAGTAGTTGAAATTTTGTGTTCTTTCTTCTCATTATGAAAACACAATACATACATATAAAAAGATCAGCCGCGAGAGCTAATGAGAAAAGACAATGTTTTACAGTTACAGTGATTTCTAAATGCTGAAGAACTATAACTCCAACTTGTAGCCTAGATGAAGCAAGATTTAGGGCATTATTTTAAATTCACCTTTTTGGTCACACAAAATAGCATCACAGCGATAAACTTGTTCTTACTCTCCAGCTTGAAAGTGTCTAAACATTCACAGCCCTCCTCCTGCCCCTCTCCTCTCCCTCCACCTTCCTAAAAAAAGAAACAACCACCAACCAAAGAGAAAGGATTACATTACAGAGGAATTAAATGTAAGAGACATTGTGTTGAAGAAGATCCTCATTTTTAGACCTTCATTAAAATCCTGTCCCTCCCAAAGCCAAAAACGTGTAGTCACTCACTTGTTAAAGGCCAAGATTTACCTTGTATCTTTTCTAGTTAGAACATCTTTTCAGGATCAATGAGAAAAAGATCCTAAAAGACCAAGCATAAAAAACAGTGCTTCACTGTGTTAAAGGTGCTGATTATACCTTTTTTTTTTCAACACAAGTGGACTTGTTGCTGTGCTCTTCACCACTTCCTCTCCAAAACAAACTGAGAAAGAGGATTTTTACTTCAGCAAAACAAACTACACTTAGGTACATCTTGCCTAAACTGATAGTAACTGATACAGATCTAAGTTCTTCAGACTTCCTTAACAGTCCTACCTTCCAGACTCTTTTCTATTTGATCCTCAAAGATCATTTGGGTTTTGTGTTTTTTTATTTTTCCTATCACAACAGACAGAGAAGAAGTAACACTTTAAACTTTGTGGAGAAATAGATTACCTTGAATGATTCTTTGTTCCCTAACATTTTTTTTTTTTTCCTAAATGATAAGCTAAAGCAATCCAACTCTCATTACCTTTTCACTAAAAAAAATAATCAAACCAGAAAAATCCAAAACATCATTCTGCTTCCTCAAAGCTACTGAAAGCTACTGAACAAGAGTGTCAGAACCAGTTGTGAGATCACCCTCTGGACACCCATAGCTAAAGTAATATCAGAAGATCATTGTAAGCCAGCAGAGGCACAAAAATTCATACTACTTGAGAAAGGCATTAACCATGTGTTGGTGAGAGTAAGTTCAACTGCTTTACCGTACTATTACTCCTAAAGATCCCAAGCAACATGAGTATAACTCCCCACAGCATCCAATGAATGGTTTAACACATTCCCTTTGTTCTATATACCATTAACTTAAATTGCAAGACATCTCTCTACTCTTGACAAATCTCATCCATGCAATGTTGTGCATTGTACAGTCTGAGGATCCTGTCTTTGAAGGTGTGATTCTCTTGAACATCTTGAACATCTAACCTGAAGAAATTAACATTTGTAGTCTAAGCATCCAAAAGGTTTATAAAATTACCAAAAAGAATTAATATGAAAGCACAACAGGACCTCTTTTTAAAAAATTTCATTAGGTCAGGACTGTACACCAAAATCAGACAGGGCTGGCATGCTGAAGGCAGCTGCTAGGAGATGGATGATCTCCACTGCCTCCTGTCTCCTGCTATCAAGGAGACACGTTACATGCTTCAGAGGTGCAGAGCATATTACAGGAAAGACCTCATTTGCAACACATTTCTCAATAGCAGACAAAAAGGATTATGAACTGTATCTTTTCTTCTGCACAATAAGTGTGCATATATTTTTTTGCAAGGGCATACTGACTTACATGTACATTCAGGGCCTGATCCTTTATCAAAGAAGCTTATGGGCTGTCCAGACACTGGATGTCATTCTATGGCCTGCATTTTACAGGATGTCATTTGGCCTTGAAAATATATATCCAACGAATCTTCAACCAAAATGGGTGAGGCTGAAACACTGAATAAAAACTAACCCTTTCACAAACAATTGAATCTACACAAGCATTGAAATTCATATATGAAGTGAGAATTTTCTAGTATATATACTACAAAAATTGACATTACCTTTCACTACTTAGGCCAAGCAGCGTGGCTAATGTTATGTATGTTTTAATTCTCTTACTCTTTAGAACTGGATTTACCTACGGTGCTATGTATTGAGCTGGAATTCAATTGCTAATTGGAAATGGGAGTAGTTGTGTGCTTACACGGGAATTAGTATTATGTGTTATTTTCTACTTCCATTTTAAAATAAATCCTTCTGAGAGCTTCATCTGGATTCCAACTCATCCGTGCATCTGTAGAGATAGAAACCTTCTATTTAGGTAATCACTTTGTCATGTTAAATCAAAACAAGGCATTCACAAACAAAACAAGCAATAAATAGGAAGCAGGGAACAGTTCATTTGCCTCTACAATGGTTCTCAGAAGAACTGTCAGCTGAAATCTGACTGCAGTCTTGCATTAGCGAAGCACAGACAGACATGTCATCATAGGCAAACAATATGGGGTTTTCTTTGCTTTTCCCAGCTTTCATGTGCTCTCTCTGAATAACCCTGGATGCTGGCCCTGGACATAGCTTCTGTAAATGGCAGCATCATTCTGGCTTCTTCAGCTCTGCCGAGTTTGCCTCAGAGTATCAGCTCTCTTGCTTAATTGCACAGTCTCATTTAGAGAAAATGCCCAGTATGCTGCCGGTGAGAACATACCGCTTCATGGGAAATCCAGGCTCACTGTAAGAGTTACAGTTAGGCAGGCTGGTCCTGCTAGAACCAAATCAACATCTATTTATCATCTGGGAAGGCAGTAAAATGCCACCTTAGCAAAGAACACATTGGCTTGGACAGCTGGCTCTCTGTCCAGGATCCTTACCAGATTGTCTGTCAGCTTCACTGTGTGACTTCTTTCTAGTCACCTTACTTCTGTGTCTTTGCTATGCTGACAGCTTCCTCATCCGCTCTGGGAAACAGGTTTTTCATTCATAGGGTATCTCTGAAGGTTGCTTCAGCAGGTTCTTTGATTAATGCTACTCTTCAGTATTGATTGCTGCCATTTTCTGTGGAAAAGTAGGACCTGCAGGCAATGGCTGTATTCACTTTTGATCATTCACCTTGAATACCTATGCAGCCTGAATTAAGTCAGTCTTTTCTCTTCTGAAACAAGATATAAAAGACTGAGTGCTTTATTTTCAACCTTTTTAGCATCCACATACATAAGCCAGTAAAATAAATGCAATGCATTCTTTTCAATGAATGTTAACACTGATGGACAGATTTCCATGATACCAATTGCCAGATTTGCAGGCATTTGCTGCAACCTTGTGCATTGGTATACGGTCACATGGAGAGGTCACAGGCTGAACCTGTTTTTCCTAGAACATAGGCTGCCAATTGCAAAACTTAGGCTTATTTGACTGAAATTACAAAAATGCAGGTTCTAGCTTGACTTTTGCTGTGCACAGTTAAAGTACAAGTCGGTCTTATTTATTCCTCAATAAGTCAGAACAATAATGCTTTTTCCACCTAATGAGGGCACTGAGAGGCTTACTTTATTAGGGGCAGCACATGGCTAGTCCGATATAAATACATAAAACAGGGTAAAGGTTACAAAAGCTCTCTCCAGGTCTTGAATGTCTACTCAGGAAACGATGGTCTTGGTCCATGTTTTCTAGAAAAACTGTCAGTGACACAAAGCTGCAGTTCTGCAGGGTAACTAAGTACAGGTTTGGCTAACTTGCCTCACTTCATCTTATAAGAAGCTAGAAGATATATGGATCATTTTATGACTTCTTTGTGCCAGGGTTCACACTAGGTAGCAGGATATGGTAATGTGTGATAAATTGTCCGTGTAATTACCTGTCAGCCGCAGTATTTATCTCTGATGGTGCATCTTGGTACAGGGGTCTGGTCTCTATAAAGCACAGGTTGATTTACATCTCTTTACATGAATTCCATGCTACCTTGTACACAGTATGTGTACTGCATCTGCAGGTATGGGGCAAAAAAGGAAACAATGATAGAGATCATGTGGGAACTGCTAGAAGTATTTTGGAAATGCAGATGGGAGATTGAAGATTATCCAGCAAAGAAGTCTATCTATAAATGCAGGAGGAGTAGCAAGACAAAAGAAAAAGTATTTTCTGTTGAATTTATGAAGGTTCATAGCACAAGTTTCATACAGTGGCTTAAGAGTTGAGATACTGACAGGAAAGGAGATGCTAGATTTTGAAGAGTTCACAAAGTCTCTGCCAGCTCTGCACAAAGGACAGCAATGCTATTTTGCTTGCTGAGTGATCCGTGCCTCTAAAAGAATTACATTTTGTTTCGGAACCATGAGATACTATTTTCCATCCGTTGCTTTTAAAGTATGTAGAAACAACAGTTTGGGTTTATACACTTAGGGCCAATTTGCTGTAAATTGGCTATCTCCAAGTTCTTTTTGGTCCTCATGCACTATTGGGTCTCACCTGTACCTTTTCCTATGATAGTGTAGTGCCAGCTGCTAAAGCTGTTGTGGAAATATACATTCTCCATGACAAGAGTCTCCACATTAAATAATGCTCTGTCTGGATGGCTTTGTTGTTTTCTGAACAGTGATCAAAGTAGCAGGAGTTGGAAAGATATGGACTTTAACACAGATAATCCATGACTCCCGCTTCTGCCACCTTCCTCGTCATGACAGAAATTAAGGCGTATCTGCACCTGTCATCTTCTCTTCACTGGTGGCTGCAGTTTCCATAGAGAAGAGAGATTGTTTAGTATCATGTTCCATTTTTAGCCTAGAAGATTAGGTTATTTCATAGGGACTATTCATACAAACAGAAGCAGTGGTGGAAAGTATAATGTTGGCAGTGCTAATCCTATCATTGAATTGGTATAGGAACAGCTGTCAAAATACTGTTTGGAGCAGCAGCAATGAGTGTGTCACACGTGGCACAGAGGTGTGGTCCTGCTGCTGTATCTTGAAAGAGGAAGCAGCGCAACAGTTGTAACACAACTATGTGTAGGGCTCTGCTACGTGTTGCCTGTTTGTGGCATTAGCGGTTGACTGTTGAAGACAATTCACGCTCCTTTGCACAGCCATGGACAGCCTTAGCTCCAACAACAAACTGCACATAAGCACCTTCCGTGAGCTGGCTGCCCTGCAGCACAGAAAAGCACAGCTGGCCCAAAATAGTCCAGCAGCTCATCAGATCTGCATGTCACCCACCGCGTACCCTGAATAGCTCTTTATGGCCACAGCTTTTGGAAGGGCAGCCAGGTCTGGCCCTGATCCAACATCCACAGACCTTTATGGACTTGAAGGCTCTAAAAATAATGTATTTGAAATAGTATACTCAAAGCAGTAATGTGACAGCCCACTGGAGCAGAGCTCAGCACAGACTGTCTGTCTCCGTCCTGAGGAGCAGTAAGTGGGAACTAACTGCATTGATCATTCCTCTTCCCTGTTTGTATGCACGCAATGTTTAAGGCTCTGGGATCAGCTGAAAGTACAAGCAATCGCAGACCTGAGAACCATTTCCCAAGCTGTCGCTGCCAACAGACTTGTGCCCAGAACACTCCAGGATTTAGGGAGAGTGCAAAACATGTTCTCACTTTTTTTTTTCAATGGCTGCTCAGCAGTCTGTGGACCTGCTGTTGGGCATGGTCTGTGTGCCACTCACCCTGCTCATATTATTCTCCCATCTCACGAAGAAGGAACTTTTCAAAATCTTATAACAAAACAACCTTAGCAGGATTAAAAAAAACCAAACCAAACCAAAAAAAAACAAACACCCCCCCCCAAAACATTAAAGAAAATAGGGGTTTCCTAGCTAGACCCATAATACTTTCCTATGTGTGCTTTCTGAGTGATTGTCATTTCAGGTGGGAAAGAGGATCCAGGCTGTCTTTAGGTCTCTCCATTCAAATTTAGTTGTCTCCCTTCTCTATACAGAAGGCAACCACATGAAGCAATTGGAAGAAGAGCCTAGCAGCTGTTCTTTTGCAAATCTCAGTGTATCTGCTGTGGCTTGTGCCATATCTCCAACTCCTGCCATGCTTCAGGCAGCATTTTAAAAAAAAAAAACCTGCAGCCTCCTACTCGGTTTTCTGCAGTCCCTTGACAAAACGCAGACAGGACTGTGCACCCGCATTGCACGGAATTTGTGACTGCCAGTTGTGACAATCATTAACACGTAGCCCTGTTCACGCTACTCTGGCAATGCACGGGAACTTCTGCAATCAAGAGAAGTGTAGTTTCTATCTACTTTGGTATAGAGCAGTGTATGATTTACAGGGCGTAATAAAAGATATTAAAGACAATAGCTCTAGAATATTATTTCTAGCTCTGATACTTTATCTGTGTGTTCTTGGGAGAGCAAACTCTCTATCTGCATTTCCATGCATGTGTTTGTTCCTTATAGTGGTTCTAATGCTTTTTAGCTGGTGAGGCCAGTAGCTGTTGGGTGTGTGTACGTGCACCAGGCATGTAACACCATAGAAATGTTAAGGTACAACATCATACAAAACAAAACAAGTACATTAACAAGCTAAAACTAACAAGACAGGGATATTTACATGTACACTGGAAAAACAACAACAACAAGAAGGATATTACCTTGTAGAAGTTTTTGAAACTTTCTCTTATGTTGCCCTGTTCATGCTCACAGCTTGACTCACCAAGTGGCTGTTTCTGAGAGCTTGGGGACAGTCCGTGAAGCCCCCTCTGAGATTTCTAGGTGAGTGCATGAATGCAGAACGTGGCCACTGTCAGGCATTACTTAAAAAACAACAATCACACAAACTAACAAATAGTGGAAAATTGTTGCATGTTAGAACCAATTGTTGGGTATTGTAACTTATTATGTGTTATAGCATATCTGTACAAGGCAAATAGTTACTCCACTGCATAACAGAGGGAAACTTCTGCTGCATCATGCCACCGCTGCATGTTATTCTGAAAACGTAATGATAAAGCAAGATTTCAGTGAGGATTATAAAGTTCTGGTGGGGACAGACCACTTCTTTGCAATGTAAGAAGTGTCCCTGGTTCTTTGTGTTTTACATAAAATTCACAGAAGAGCTTGGTCTTCTGTTCCATCTCTGTTAAAATTGTATGTATGTTGAAGCTGTGCTTCAGATGTGAGAAAAGACAACTCACTGTGATGCCATTCCTAAATACTCAAGCCATTCCTAAATACTCAAGCCATTACGATCTTGGTCACGGAGCAAAGAAAACTGGTGTTGCTGCATTGTTTGATCAGAGATAGAGGTAGGCTTAAAAGGAGAAAAAAGAAACTTTTTCTTTTGTATATTCTATTTGTTGCATGAGAACCCACACTGTGTTTGTAAGCCTGAAATGTCAGAGCTAAAGAAAACTTTACTAGAGCGACTTGAGGGGAAAAAGGGAAGAGAGGGGAGACTTTTAAGAGCAGCTTTGAAGATGCAGCTTCTAATCATCTTGCTGCGAAGCAGAATTCAAAGACCCACATGAGACAGCAAGGCTTCCCCTGCAGCATGCAGGCAGAGTGCGGCGAGCAGGCACCGACACCCTGCATGAAATAAAGCACTTCGGAACTAAACATCCAGCTTCACAACTGTCACTGAAAGCCAGACTATCACATCCTTTGATAAAGGTAACTACAGATGAGGGGTAATAGCTCCACTTACTCCTCAAAAGGCATAGCAGATACTGAAATACAGATTGGAGTGCTTTCCTCCTCGTTTGCTTTCCCTCCACAGGCTTCTCCAAAGACTCTTAGGCAATTTTACTTGGTTTATCTTGTCTGTGAATTTTAAGCATCATAAATAAAGACAGCCTAAGCTGACCTCCTAGACATTTTGCAATCTTTGTTTTATACTAGGAAATCTGTCTTTCCTGCAAATTACAGACAGTGAACAATTATGAGAGTGCTACAACTGAAACACAAGCACTAGTTTCCTTTTGTTTTATAGGGACTTGTTCTAAGACCTACACAACCATTTCTATAGCAAATATGTATTATCCTCCTTCAGCTAAAATCCTTTTGCTCGCTTTCTCCCAGTAGTATGTGTCTGGGGTGTTAAACGATGTGTCCCTTCAAACTAAAATTTTCAAGCTACTATCATAAAATAGCCAGGATACTCACTGAATAGTTATCTTTCTTATGTTAGGAGAAATCCATTTCACGCTTTATGATCCTAATCCAAACTTCACTGAAGCCTGAGGGTTTTCATTAATTTTGATGGGCTTCAGATCAGATCACTTAAAAAACCAACAAACAATGACAAAGCAGTACTTCAGCACCTAGCTGCCAGCCTCTGGATGGGGATACAATTAAAGCTGAGCAAAGTAAAACCCAGCTGAGGTTTTCACTCAGCTCTTTCCCACACCCCTTATGCATCTGAGAATAATACTTCACAGCTTTAGAGTGAAGCTGGAATTCTTACATAGCTCTCACTCAGTGTGATTTCTGAGAGAATGACTACGGGTGGGTAGCTGAGGCAGCTTCTGCAGTCTTTCCTCAGGTATCTTCATAAACACCATCAGCTGCAGCAGGACTGCGTCCATGCTTGGTATCCCATCCTTGAAGAAATTACTGTTTTCATCTGCTGTATTTAACCATCACCTGTGTGTGCCTCCAGGGAATAACTTATTTGCATGGCAAAGGCAGAGAAAAAGCAGGGTTACCAGGCAGCTACCAATAGTGGATATCTCTGAGCAGGTTTGAAGAGAATGGTTGTGGCTGTTCTGGGCACCTGGTAAGAAGGGAGGCTTTTTGGTGAGGCACCACCACTGGACTAACTGATGAGCAGCGACAACCAGGGAAGCCAAAGATGTGGCTAACACTTGGAGACAGGGTTGTGGGTCTGTCAGAGAGATCTCCTTTGTAATCAGGATTGTCGTAAAACTGGAGAATCTGATGGGTCAAAGGAGAATGGAAGAGGAGGGAGGAATAGAACTGAGGAATTCATCCCTGAAACAAAGCAAACTGAAAAAGGAGCTGTTCCCTGGGCATTTGGAAGCAAAGACTGCTTCATGACTGACAAGAGTAGACTCTGAGAGAAAAAGTGATTACAAAAACCCAAAGCATTGTTTGGAAAGCGTGTAGAACACAATGGAGAAATATATATAGAAAGATAGATATGCAAAAATAAGGACAAAGAGAAATAAAAGCATGAGAGAGGAGGAAGGACAGACTTCTGTTCCTTAGACTGGGCAGGGCACAACCTGGTCAGGTAAGTGGTCTGATTAACCCAGAACATGCCTGCTCATAGATCACATCTGACCCAGAAATATCTCAGGCAGCAGTTAACTGAGCCAAGATCTCTAGACTGGGAATTACATTGAAGAGAAAAAGACATACTGCTTGTTACATGAACAGCAACTTACTATGTTCCTACAGAGACAAAGAAATAGCAGTACTTTGTTTGTCTGAAGGTTTATGTTTCCTTCCAGCTGCTCCTCATCTGAGGAACAGTAAAATATTTGGGAGAGTAGTTTTTTTTTTCTGCTATGTTTGTACAGCATAAGGAAATCTGGAGAATAATTAAAAATAATCATAACTTTTTAATTGCCTACAGCACTTACAATTTGATTTGCTTTCTCTGCTGAACTGCAGTCATTCCCGTTTAAATTCGTGATGCAGAACAGGATATACAGAATAAACAGAGAAAATTCTTGCATCCTTAGAAATCAAAGGGAGAACATAGTGTACCTTCTGAGTTGATGCCTCTAGTATCTTGAAAGTTCTGTAATTCGCTTCTCTCAAAAAAAATTTGGAATGTCTCTTTCCTCTTCACTGTGCCTTTATACAATTTTCATTGCAGTCACCTCAGATTGTGCAAGATCATATATGGTAATTTAACACTGGCAAAAAACCTCCGTATTTTGTTAACACACACGTAATACAACTTTTTATCTAAAATAAGTGGGAGTACACTGTAACAAGGAAGGACATCTGCAAGCTATAATTTAAACTGATGTTCAAAACCTAACTCTTGCAGCGAGGTATCCACACTGGTGCATGCCTACTTTTTTGTTGTTTTTTAGGAAAAAAATGTAGGCCTATTCTTTCTTCTACTGAGATAAGTAGAGAGATTTTTACTGATTACAAAGTCAAGAGGAAAAATAATTCATGTGTCATCATCACTGTTTGGCACTCATATTGCCAGTTTGAGTCATGGTGCCAAAAAATGACTAGACATCCACACTTAACCACTACACACTCTCACAAATGTGGGTTGCTGGAAGATCAGAGAAGACAGGTTTGTACCGATGCTGCCTATGTTGCACCTGGTATTTGAAGTAAAAAGAAAGGATCTTTTTGCAGCTTGTTTCATGCTGTCATCACGTTAAAGCCTCCTTGGTTATCCAGGGATGGATTGTGTCGCTGTTGGCCTCTGAGGAACATCTTGGCAGAAACAGTACAAGAACCAAATAGCTGCCTAAACCGTTGTCAGCTTCTTGAGGCCCATAAAGAAATGGATGCTATGGCAGCCTTCAGGTGCACACTCACCTACCCAAAAGTGTTGTAACGGTGAAAAACCTACAGTGTCCACCAAATAATTCCTTGGAGATGTAGGTTGTATGTGAGAATCCAGAAGCTATAAACATGAACTTATTTTTTTCAACAGTTGTGCAGGAAGGCCACTCAGAGACATTAAAAGGTGTTTTCCTTAGATGTGCATGTGCACACACACACAAAAACACACACAGAGTAACATAAGAAAAAATTATATGAAGCCCTAAAGTACTTGGAAATAATGAAGAGGGAGAGGAGGGAAGAAATATGGAAACTGTTGCTTTGGCACAGATTCTCCCCTCTGTTGTTCAAGCGGGATCAAAGATGCTCTGGTGTGGTAGCCTCTCCCCACAGAATGGTCACAGGGTATGCCAGCCATCAGCTGCAGCAGATCCATTAAAAAGCCTGTTAATACGCTTCAGAGCGGATTTGGATTTATAAAAACCAAGGTGTCATTCATTTGAGAATCCAGTGCTCTGCTCAAATAAGGAGAAAACTATTTACATGGATCCAACCCCTGCTGAAATCCAAGCCAAGTTTCCTACTGAATTCAATGTCAGAAGCTACCAACAAACTTGTAAGAATTAACTGCCTCTGTGCACAAGTGTCAAATGTAATTCATCATGGATCTGAGAGAGTTCCCAAATGCCTCTCACAGTTTTGTATATGTTTTTGATATTGCTTGCAGGCCTTTGTGGAAAAACAAATATTTTGTGTAAATAAATGTAGCAGTTCACTTGCCCACATTTGCTTTGACAAACATCTTTTTCCATAGAATCATAGAACGGTTAGGGTTGGAAGGGACTGTCAAAGGTCATGTCCCAGATATTCGTGCTTCTATTATTTGGAAATTATTTCAGAGTGAAGCATCTGTGTTCTTGTGTTCAGCAGCTGTCTCTTAAAATTCAGCCTTAATAATTTTCCTTCTTTTAATTTTTGTTCTGTTGTTCCTGGCTAATCCCATTTGTGCTATTCTGAGACAGCCATAAATAATTATCGGTACAGACTGCTCACCATCAGAAGTGTGTAATGTAGAAATGGAGGAAGTCCACTGGAGCCTTTTCTCTTTCCTGAAATATTCTACCTTTCATAATATCTCCCCACTGAAACATTTCTCTTGGATCAAAGAAACTGGCAGAGGAAGGCAGCCAAAACACGTAAGGGAGTACAGGTTTTTGCAGTGGGTCACAGACATCAGCTCTTTTGTGCCTTCCAGCAACGGATATTTTTGACTTTGATTTAGACAGCTGTTTGATGTCTTCAGATACAAAACTGTCTGGGATTCTCATCCCTGTTCTTGGTGATTCAGCTTTTTCCTTTACAACATCTGTTTGTGAACAGCTGCTACAAGTAGACTCATTAGAAAGACAGCTGTGTTTGTTACATGCTGCAGCATCACAATCATTAGATCTTACTGCTGACTGTAGAGTGTCAAAGAGAGAGATGTGTGCTTGCTTCAAAAGTGATGACTACTTTTGCAGCTCATTTCTAATGTTTGTGAGAAATAACAACAATTGTGATACCTGAAAAGAATATATGGAATTTTTCATGTTAATAGCTCAGGACTGTAAAAATAAATTATGTTAGTAACAACAAAGCATTATTATTACTTAAATGTTTTAAAGACCAGAAGTTTTGATAAGAGTCACAGTTTGGTAGCCATTTGTCTTCATACAATACAAACAAATCATCCTTGCCGCAAAAATTTTACAATGTGAACGTAGTACAAAAAGTAACCAAGGGCTAGGTATGAAGATAAAAGCAAGATGATCACATAAGAGACAATGAACCACTTTCCTCGCACTCCAAAATAAGAGAGTATACATTCTTTTTGGATTGATTTGCAACATTAAGTATATAGTTTATAATGTTTATAACAGACTGTACATGTCAACCGCTCCATGACAAAAAAAAATCTCTAATTTTCCAGATCATGCCTTGATTAATAAAATTTTCCAAAACTAGTTAAAAAATTTAATTTGTCTGGAAATGTGTGTAAGGATACATGTGTAAAACAGATCAGTAGCAGAGAGAAAGTTAGTCTAAGGAAGCTGTAATATTGTGTATATCTCTGCTTAGCTTATGTCCAACACCCAATGCCAGCGGATCTCTCACTAGGAATTTACGAAGATGGTGCACCAAATGTGAGAAGGATGTGCTATTTGTTTGCTATCCTATAGTCTTAAGTACTCAATCCAAATATTATGCATGAAAAATAATTTTATTTTACCAGAAACTCATGAGAAACTGGCCATTTCTATATAGATGTAGGCAGGGTTGCTTAGACTAGAAACGGGTCCAGGCAGAATGCCTGCTGTGGAGATTGCAGTGGCTCTTTGGTTTATTCAAAAAGCACTCAAAGTTTGTGAAAGAAAGCAAGTGATCTGTTTTCAGTAAGATAAACAGCTATTTAAGGCCACACAATCCAAAGGACAAAGCAGGTTAGATACTTTCCTCTTCCTGATCTTCTGACTAAGTGTACTGATACATACAGCATCACTGAGAAACAAAATCTTCTTTTGATTTGTGCCAGGAAGATAAGACAAATACTTATTTTTTTTCAGAATAGGGGCAAATGATACAAACTGAAATTCTATGCTTATAAATACTGAACCTGAAATGTTAAATGCTGGAGGGGAAGGCTGGTCTCAGTCACAGGGTGACTCTTAGGGACTCTGGAGAGTGAAAATGAGCATCAGTAAATGGTGGCTCAGCTTAGTACGGGGACAGATAAAATACTTCATGATTTCAACAGGAATTTTGTATTTATTTGGCTAAATATTTTTCTGAGTATTTTATCTCAGTTGAAAAAAATCCTGGTTTTCTGCACATTTCAACTCACCTCTCACTCCTGCCTGAAGGCCAGTTTCTTGATTTCCTGTGGCAGACTTGCTTCAAACATCAGGTGACTATGAGGGAAGCTTCTCGAACTGGCAGGGACAGAGGTATTGAGCAGAGCAGAAACAAAGCCACAGCCTTCAGAGCACACCGAAGTATCCCCTGTGCAAAACTCAGTGCTGGTGGCTTCCTGCCAGAGTGCTGTTTTCCAGGAAAAAAAAAAAAATTACCAATTCATAATAAACCAAGGCTTCCCTTTTTAGAACTGTGTGCATGCAAAAGCCTCTTTATTGTGACATATGGGCCTAATTATAACACAGGGCTGCTTTAACGCGTTTAAGTACAGTCCTGGCAGCACAGATTTCCATAAGACAGGGTGGCAAATCTAACATGAATAATTTTCTTTGAAAGCACCCAAACCTGGAGTTCAAAACCATTTTTCTGAGTCTTTATACTGCTTCATGGTTCTGCAGTGGGCCACGTCCATCAAATTGGAATGGCAAAGATCCATGTTACGGGTTCAACAAGCTTAAGGGTTGCAAGAGCATTTTCATGTTCTAAGTTATTTGTAGAAATCAGAGGTTCTTCACGAGAAGAATATTGTGGAAGGCAACTTACAATATCCTTGCAGCAGGTATTCCAGGGTCGCTAAGACATGGGCAGATGATCTCTAGTTCTTCCTGACAGGGCAGTTGAAGTAAACTACAGTCACTGTATAACCATTTATGACGTTGCTGGGTTTTTCTCACATTTCGGCAAGAACAAACAGGTTCCTCTCTTGGAGCAACCAAGTGCACAGTGCAACACATTAATATAAACTCACCCTCAACAGCTGATGCTCAGGCACTGTTTCACAAATCTGTCATAGGAGCAGCAGCCTCAAACAGGGGGGACAAGTACACAGGAACTTCCCAAAACCACTTCAGGAAGATTTGCCAGTGTTTGTCTGGTTGAATATCAGTTCGTAGATCAAATAGTAAAGGCGGAAATTCAGATGCATCTCAAAGAGGAGCAATATGATTTCTCTTCTCAAAAAACTTTCCAAAGAGCAGGTTTACATTTCCACTTTTTATACCCAAGTACTGTATTTCCTATTTATTTTGGGGGAGTATTCATTAGATATTCACCAGAAATAAACATTGATTATATACTTCAGCTGGCTCTCATTGGCAAACAGGAGGACTGCATTCTGCAAATCTCTTGTGAAAATGGAGGTCAACAGGAGGAATTGGTTCCCGTTCCCTGTCACCTATGTGCTTCGTAAGATCCCATGACATTATGTTCATTAGCACTTTGCCTTTTCTCCTGATTTGAATACTTGCTTGCATTTAAGTTTCTTAAGTGAAACAAGGACAAGGAAGGAAATAATGTAACTAAGGGCAAAAAAATCTAATTTAAACACAGTTTTAGCACATCGCATACAACTATTCAGTATTAAATCAGAAGGACTACTGTGATTAGGAATGAAAGGTCTATGTGAATGACTCAGTGTCAATGAATTAAAGATTAAAATACACAGTTGAAACAGAAAGTGGCTGGGTGCAAATCGTCTGTATGAACTGAATTCTGCTGCTCAGGTTGTTTCAAATTTTGGGAGAGTGTCTCATTTCATTACCCAGAAAGGGAAGCAATTACTGCTGTCTGGACTTAGCTTTAGTAAGCTACTGAAGGTATTTTTCATTAAAACTGTATGCAATAAAATCATTATGCAATCAGTAAAACACTCGGATAAGTGAGATGTAGGTGAGGAGAGTATTTCTGTTGTGAACAGACACTATCCTGTTTTGTGAAATTCAGTCTCCGGCTGGGCTGTACAATCCCAGCACGGAACTTCTGTCAACGCAGGGGTTCAAACTAACTGTTGGAAAGAAATCTGCAATAATTTGGAGCTGGCCCCAACGTTACTGAGGTACACTAGCACACTACTAGCAAGGGGAGGAATGGTGGAAGAAGTGGTGGTTCAATAGCCGGAGCTGGTCAGGGAGCTGTGCTCCGCTCCTCTGCTTCTCTCTGCACCGGGAGCTCTGCAGTGGTGCGGCGTTTCTGCAGCCATGGACTAGAAGCTTGCTGCCACCTACTGTCGGTGGGTGTCTGTTCCCGCGAGCGACCCTTTTAGGTCGAGTCTGGGAAGAGAAGCAGGGCTTGGGACCCTGCTCCCCAGACAGGTGTGGTCTGAGACCCCTGGGTTCCGCTGTGTGAGGAGCTCGCAGTCCCTGCTGCCAGCTGGGCTGAGAAACGTCTAGCTGAAAGCGGCCCGAAAAGAGGAGGATGACCACCTTGCCTAAATTCAGAGGTTATCTTCCCTTGCTGTGTATCTCTCTTTGAGAAAAATGCCAGATATTGCATGCAAAAATTGCTGTTTAAATGCTGCTTAAACCCAAACGTGTGTGGAATTGTGCCAAGTACTTGCGTTTTTGCTCACCTTGTTGAAGCAGCATCTTTCATCTACATTAAAAGTGGCAGTAAAGAACAAAGCAGGCCAAACCGCCCACTGTCTGGCAGATCACTTCATCAGCAAAAAGCTGCACTCGTCATTACAAAAAGAAATTTTTCAAGCACTTTTTTGAAATCCTCAAATTTTGAAATCCTCAAATTGTTCGTTTTGGGACGAACACGGAGACGCACATTCTGCCACAATGGAGAACTATGGAATCGTTCTGTCAGAAAAGACTGCAAAATTTTGTCATTAAAAATGTATCTAATAAGTGACCAGGCAGCCAGTGAAGCACAATAGTGGTATAATCAGAGAATTTTTCCTCAAGTGATTCTCCTCATCACTATTTTTCCACTTTAAATGAGGAGAATAATAATTACAATTAAAAAACCCAAACAGTAGAGGCAACCGATAGCAGACAAAATTTAACTAAAAAAAAAAAAAAGTAGCATACTTCCTCAACATTAAGTTTCACAGTCCCATTACCTGCATCTTATTTTTCATTTTGGAATTCAAATTCATTTTGTCCTATCATCTGTTGACGGGATGACTTGCATATTGAACTCTTCCGTATTTCCTAAACAAGTTGTTCTTCCTGAGCCATTCAGAGAGCTATAAAAAGGGATGGATCAGAAAAACAGACGTGCTGGTGTAAGCAAGTCTTTTTTTGGAAGTCCTGTAGAACACCAGCAGAAAGGTAACTGTCCTGTTTCCAGGCTCCTGACTGCGTGAAGGGTTTGGTTCTTTCTATCCAGCATCGCGAATACGCAACTGGATCAACAGTCTCCAGTATTTTCCCAAAATTTGTTACTTCACTCCCCGTCATTCAGAATCTTCCCAGGACAGGAAAAGGAAACATAGCTTTAGAGGTGGAAAGACTGTACCTAAGAGACAACACAAAATGTGCCACAAACACAGTACACTACGGCCTCTTAGTGCTATTATACAGCACTGTAGTGGAATGGCCAGGAATGCCCATTCAACTCCCACCCTCAAATTGCCTTGCCAATTAAAAACCTTTTATGCCAACTGTCACTTTGATCAAAATCATTATCCTACACCACAACGACCTTTTGGCACGCAGAAGCCTTCAAAATGAGCACCCTGCCTGTTACAATTTTTACCCTGAGAACTGTATGGCATCATGTTTAATAAAAGGCTACCATTCCGGTACAGTAAATATCTTTCTCTATAGGTTTTTTTTTTGGTGTGGTTTTTTTTTTTTTTACCATACGTTTCTATGCTATTTCAATGCTGTTAATATTTGGAAATGTTTAATATTTCTGAGAAATATTAACTCAGGTAACAGTAATATTGTATCTAGATAGTACTTCCAGCACATGAACCTATTCTTCTCCCCCCATCCCCAGTGCTTATTTATTATTGTAAACAGAATCATTCAAGATGGGAGTATTTCATGTTTACAGACAATATTTATTATTATAACTGAGAACTCTACACACAATATTGCACAAAATTATAATGGACCAATCAACAAAACCATGTTCCTATGCAACTGTAAATAGCACTTTAGCAGAAGCTTAACACGTTGTGCGTTAGGTGTCTTAGTAAAGTGACAATTTAGAGGATTATTTCATGGGAGTACGCAAGTGCAAACTTTCATTCAAGGCATATACACAAAACACACAAAAAGGATTGCTGCAGGTGTCACAGGTCTAAAAAACCCCAAACCAATCCCCACCACCACTCCAAACCATGTTAAACAAATAGGGACTAGCACGCCTGGCAACCACCAGTGCTACCAGATTCAAAGTCTTTATCCTCTAGCAAGAAGCAGAGGAACACAATCTGAAGAAATGCCCTTAGTTTGGAGTTTTAGACTTATTAATGCAGCTGTATCATATTAACTGCATTTTTTTGTTGTTGTTGTTTGGCAAAATTGAAAGAATTACAGCACTATAAATGCACCTAACCAGTGTATTACCAGTAATTCCTGAATCACTATATAAAGTAACTGTGTACAACAGTTGACTCTTGAAGGAAATAGTGTTTTTACATCAAAAGGTGATATAGCATGCAATGAAAATTCAAGTATTTAATATTAAACTATAGGTGTGGAAAATCTGACCTTCTGTTCCTGTGCACTACGTAAAACAGATCAGGAATTATTTTTTCATTTTTATTCTTCCCCTTTACACCTTTTCTCAATGGCTTGGGAAAAGTTGTAGAGGGAAGAATAAAAATTTAACTGCAATCCTATGTCTTCAGCACATTACTATTCCAAAGTCATTCACAGGCCTGTGGGTACAACAACTGCGCAGACTGAAGTGGCCTCTGCATTTTCAACACGCAGCCTTAACGCTCTCAGTTCACTTGCACCTCAACACCTTCTTGTCCTTGACTGCAAGATCCCAGTCTCTTGTTGTCCTCTATTTTCCATTTTCACCCTTTCCAATCAGTTGCCCAGGCAGACACATTATTTTCCTTTTTGCACAAGTGAGAAGCTTAGGTGCACCATGTCATCTTTGGACAATCAGGGAAACAGAGATAAAAGGATGAAACAGTACTTCTCATACCAGCTTTTGGGAAGGCTTGGAGAGACATTTACACTTCTGTCTGAGCACAACAGAAGAAGTGCTGAAGACTTTATAAGCTTGAAAAATATTGGTTTACAAAAACAAAATTCTGATTAGGAGAAAATAAGTTTAAATTCCAAAGAAAAAACAGCCTCCTACAAACATAGCATTTTAATTACTGTCTAGTCACTTAAAATAACAACAATAAAATACTAGGGTTTTTTAAGTTATAAATGCTTTCCTCCCTCCTGTTACCAAGTTAACCTCAAAAGAAGAGTTAACTAGAAGTTACCATAAGCTTTTGTGAAAAACCCTAGTACCTAGAACTACAAAACAGAGTTCAAGCTGTAACATCAGTAGCAGATATGACTACAAAAAACAGTATGAAAAGTCTAAGATTTCTCTCTCAAAAAAAAGTGTTTGTACTTTTGATGCACAGATAGCACATTCTGTGAAAATGGGGAATCAGAATCTAGAGGCAGTTTTACCAGCTTTGCAATTTAAGTCAAGATAAACTGACAGAAATGTGAAAAATAAGGCCTGTCTGTATCCTGCTTTAGTACTCCAGTGCCTGAATATATTTAATGTTCTTGAAAATGACTAAGTACAGCAGAGACTGTACCTTCAACAAGGAAAGGAACAGAATAAAAATTGGGTTAGCTCATTTTGAAGTATTTCTGCGAGCAGTGCCATGGTAGCCCACCACTATATTAATACATAACTTCTTTTTGGACTTCCCCAGTTTTACGGGAAAATAAACCACCAGAAAACCCACACACAAAAAGATGAAAGCACTACAAAAAGAAAGCAAGCATCACTGTGAACTCTGAATCTGAGCACTTGTGTCTGTGTATATAAATCTTTATAAAAAGAACACATATAAATGGTTGGGTTTTGGTTTT